>JACEGR010002314.1:0-132896 GCA_014170235.1 Listronotus bonariensis | reverse complement strand
TTTAAAATTGATTATTAGTGTACTGAACAAATTTCTGTTTGAAGCCTCGTTGAACATAAATTAAAATTACAGGTATTATTATTTTGCTGGCAATTAGCACAATTTTTATAATAAAATACCTAAATAGCACAACATAAAACTTTACTCTGACCTTGAAACATTCAATAATATTTATAAAATAACATTAGGATTACTTTTTACCGTTACTTATTGTTTTTTGCTTCTATATGTACTGCCAACTTTTTAATAGGAATTAGAAAGTGTCCACTCACCCTTAATAGGCCTACAGACGGTGAGGCATTTCTTCGTACCTATCTGAAGGTAGGTACGAAGATAAGTCTGCTAGTAAGATTGATGCTATGAATTTGCATTGAAACGCGCAGTCAGTTTAGTATACACACGTTCGCACTTACTCGCGAGCCTCCTTTCAGTTTGGGTCAGTGGCGGCTGGTACTAAAGGGCACAAGGAAACGTGCCCACCCTTCAAATAAACAAAAAAGAACGGTTTCTGTTAAAATTAATAATGTCAGATATTTACTATAATCCCATTAAAACACTTTTAAATACTCTGCTCAAAACTTACTTCTAAATAATCTGCTCAAAACTTACTTCTAAAATACTCCAACGCAACGCCTAAATATCAAAACTTTCTTCCCAAGCCGGGGCATAAACAAAACAAATAAAGTTAGATACACTAGAACGCGAGAATTGTACCCGGTTTGTCTTATTTATTTTGATCCGCGACTTACGTCTTCTTTACTTTAATAAACGCGAAAATAGTATAGTGCATGGACACAAATTACGTGTATCCAGGCAGAAGTCGAAACTTAAACGGTAGTGTCTGGTCCAGTAGAGTTTTAGTAGCAATATTTATTGTTGATTATGATTATACGTTGTAAATAAATCGTTGATTATACGTTTAATTTTAACAAGTATAGTTAATTAGTGCGTATGTTGGGAGTCATATGGTGTGATATGTAATAATTAGATAATCTAGAAATGGATTAACTACTAAAAATAAATGGGGTGCAGTTTCTACTACAGAATAGTTTGCCTTTTGACCAGAAATTTTTAATTAAACAAAAAGGAAGACCTATTTCCGATCTTCAAATTAATTGCCCAGCAAACACTATTTGCCGGCAATGTACATTTTCATATTGGCATTGAGGGTAAAGCATTGGCAATTGGTGGCAATATTATGCCAACATCTTATACGCATTAAAAAGTCAACCCTAAATAAACACTTAATTGCCAATAAATTTTACATGCAGGCGAATTGCCTGCAAGCATACAAAAATGGAGGCAACCAATCCTGATTAAATAAAGTACGTGTTTTTGTTGCAGGCAAATAAATATTGGATTTTTGAAGGCAAACCTTCAACGCACTTTTTAAACCATATTATTAACATTAAAGCAATTTTTTGATCTGTTTTATTTACAATGGCAGCTAAACAACATTATTTTATGTTTTTTACATAATTTAAAGGAAATGGCCTTTTCATAACATTTTATTGTTAAAAATCATGCAAATAAAAATTAGGTCAAACAAAATGTTTATTATGTATTTTGGAGCGAATAAAAATAAAATGATGGTAAAATTAGCTACATTAATTTCGACCGAAGGTGACCGCTTTGTGCATTTGTTTTCTACGTGGATTTCTAGCTTTTTAGTTTCTTTTTTAAAGAAAAGAGTTTATTAATAGACATAATTAAATGTATTCATTACCTAATAAGTGTGTGTTGTGTGATTAATTGGTGATGGCTAGTCGAGAAGGCAAGATATTCAAGTAGACTGTTAGGAGCTGTAAATATTTTGTTTATAACTTTATTAAAAGTTTTAAAGACGTGGTAATAAAAAATATTATATATATTTAATAGTTTTTTGACATACCGATAGATGGCGTAATGGACAATAAACTACTACGTTTCTGTAATATCTTCGCTTTTTATCGTCTAAACCGTACCCATAAGACAAAAATAATTCGAGAGCGGTCTGCGGTAGGTGATCTTACTTAGCTTTGAAAGAAATATCTTCGGCTAGTGTAAAAATCTGCATCTCCAAGTTGGACAGTGTTCCGAGAGATGGTACTTTGCATTGCAAGAAAATTGCATGCAGTAAGGAGTTTTTTCCTATTTTAATTTTCAAATAAAATATCGCATCATTTTAGCTTTTAAAAATAAGTATATGCGGCAATTTTCGTCAATAAGACGTCAGCTTGCTGCTTGGGAGTATCTGCATTTGCCCACTTTCGTGTCTTTTTGTTATATTTTTGCCAATAACTTATTAATGATGGATGCCATCATTTTAAACGCATTTTTTGCCAATAACTTATTAATGACGGATGCCATAACTTTATCTGCAACACGTGGCCTAATAACGGCCAATTGCCCACTTTCGCGTCTTTTTGATACCTTTTTGCCAATGCCTTGCCATTAAAGAGTGTTGGCAATGCCAGTAAATTAAATGTACAACGCCGACAAAAAATGTTATATGGGTGTTTATTTACTAGTAAAACTAGGAGATACAACAGGGGTGTTCGGTCACAAATAAAGTGATCGAAGTATTCTGCAGTAAGAAAAATAGGCGAATGGACTTTCTTTTTAAATAGAATGTCAGTTTTAATTATTATTTCTTTTTGCTTGTGCCCTCCCACTGAAAAATGTCACGAGCCGCCACTGGTTCAGGTAGGTTTGAAGGTTTGACTAACCGTGTGTATGTCCATATAAAACCAGACGATTTTTTAAAGGAAGTTTTTAGTAGCTTCAGGGATTTTTTTTTAAAATTAAGAATTCTCCTGTGACGTAGGACGAACAATTCTTAACATAAACTTACTTTTACTCCAGCTCCCTGTACTCCGCAAGTATATGATTGTAGTTTCTTTAATGCTGTTTGCGAAATTGGTCTTTGTAAAGTTTTCAATACATCTACCATAGGTCGGCACTTTGTTATAGGTATGCAACTCCCTACCCCGTGATCAGGGGTTCGACATCCGTCATCGTCAAAAACCCACTCTAAAACAATAAATAGTTGTAAATTCCCAAACAATTTTTCAGAAATTGTATCATGCAAAAGCAATTTGTTTATTAGCATACAATTGTTGGGATTACTGGGTGTTGGTAAATTGGTTTCCGATTAAAAGAGCGGTCATAAAGCCATTCACATGAATATATAAATTGGTTCCCAAGCCCCAGAAAGTTTGCAGGAACCAATATACCTAATATTGGTTCCTGCTAATAAATAGGTACACCTGCTCAGGCCCCTGACGGCTTAGGGAGACACTGATTACCTGAAAGTGTTTATTTATCTTGAAATGTGTGGTGGATTTAATTTACTTATTGGCAATTTTGCATTTTTGGTGTGACTTGTGTGTTGTGTATTTAAATTAACAGTTTTATTGCATTTACGCCATGGTTTCCGAATAGCCCAAATAATTGTGAATAAACGAGGAAAACAGTTTTGGTTAGTTCAAAAAACAAGGCGGTCAGGTAAAGTAAACATGTTGAGAACCAATTTACATCGTCAGGGCAACCAAAAAGGTTGGGAACCACCAATTTTTCTAATATTTTTGATACGGGAACCAATTTACATGTGCCCATAAAAATGCTCGCTGCCCTACGAGATAATATGTCTTTTGTCAGATTTCTCGATAACTCAATATGAAAAAAAATGCATCTAAATTAAAGACTTTTTTTTTAAATAAATCTTCTTTTGTAAAAAATATGATAAATGATGAGATTAAAATATTTTTTTAAATGATGCAAACGGTTTTTTTAGTACCAGTCGATAGATTTATCTCTTATAGTTTTAAAAATGTGGCAAGTAGACTTTTTACAGATTTTTAATAGATCTTTCCAATAATAAAAAAATATACAGGGTGATCTATTAAAAAAATGTTATTTTACTCTATAACTTGAAAACATGATTGTTATAATAAATAATAAATGCTTTAACGTGGAAATCAAATATTTGTGTTAGCAATATAGAAAACGCTTTTTAGTATAATATAATAACTACATGTTAGTTATTACCTTAACATTATTTGTAAAGTTTTCAAATGTAACTTTCATAATTTTTAGTATATTTAGTGAGCACCATGATGACCTACCAAGATACTTTTATAGGAAGTGTTTTCAATAAATAAAATTTACCTTTGCTTAATTCCGAATTTGCTACAGGTAATCTTATAATCAATTAACTAACTAACCTTCTTATTATTTTTTACGTTGATTATTTGACCTTTTTAAACAATAAATAATTTAAGGACATCTAAATTATTTTATTTAATTTTAGATACATTTTTTATTCACAGTTCTCACAAAAATTATACTATTTTTTATTTGTATTTTCATTTTTGAGTCAAAGCTTCCTAACTATCAAGTTAAATAAAGTTATGTGCACATATAATCTTTAGAGAATTAAATTGCCTACATGCCCTTTATTGAAAATTTTCGCCAGAAGAACCGTTTTCGAATAATAAAGCTTTAAACATATAGTAAGAACATTTTAAAAGCGCAAATTCGGTACCCTTTGAAAATAATACAAAACAAAACATAAAAAGGCCGCCTGCAATCGGAATATTTTATACAAGGCGCCGCTACCCTTTACAGCCACGCGCCAATACACTATGGGATAGAGACTTCAAAACTTTTACTTTGTACTTGACATCACTAACTACCTCTTTATCTACTATCTCTATAACTTCTTCTCTCTCCCTCTTTAAATATTAAATTTCTCCAGTGTATTTGCATTTCTACGCGACCCAGTTTGTTTAATGTTTTTACTTTATTATTGCAAGAGTAACCTAGAAAAATGTTTAATTTTTACTTTTAAAACCTTGGACACCCTCACGCATATCTTATATCTTAGCAAAATTCCCTAATGTTAGGCAACCCAATTAAGATGTATAGTTATTTTAAAATTCCCAAAATGTATATTTTCCAAATTCCCCAAAATATATACTTTCTTATACTAGGTGTTCACAATAAAGCTTTTAATATATATAGATATATTTTTAGGATTTACCTTTTTTATTTTAGAAATTTTGTAACTAACGAAAAAATAAGTATATAAGGAAAAACAACATAGATTCTTAAAGGAATTTAATGCTCTCACAAAAGGTCTTCTATTGTTTTCAAATAAAATCGTCCTTTTAAAAAGTTATTCACCATTTAAGTTAAAGGAAAAAATAACGTACTTTTTTCTTTAATTTTTGAAACAGATTTTTCACTCATTGGAACAAAATGATATATCACATCATCGAAAATCGTATATAGTTTTATTAATTTTATTGCTTAAAATATCTAAATTTCATATTATATCCAAACCTATTCTAGGTTAATAGCTATTTGTTATACGAAAACGTAGATTTACTATCTTAAAGCAAGTAAATCCTACGTTTTCATATAACAAATAGGTTTGAAATTTAATACTTTTAAGCATTAAATTTAATAAAGTTATGATTTTGGACGATGTAACATATCAATTTGTTTTAATAAGTGTAAAAACTTGGTTGAAAAATAAAAAAAACGGTAAGTTATTTTTTCTACTAGCGTGTGGAAGCAGCGCTTTTCCGCACGCAATTTAGTTTGGAAAGTGTCACTTTTCGCACTAGTGCGGAAAATAATCACTTTTCCGCACTAGTGACAGTACGTCTTCCAAACCCAGAACTTTACACGGGACATAGCCTTCGCCAGTTCCTCAGCTACACTTTAGCTAATTCTGGTGAAAGCATAACGAATATTAAAAGACTTGAAGGTTGGAAGTCATCATCTGTTGCAGAAGGTTACCTAGAAAGCTCTTACAAAGTTTCAAGACGTTTTCATATAACAAATCGCTATTAACCTAGAATAGGTTTGAAATTTAGATAATTTTAAGCATTAAATTTAATAAAATTATGTATTTTAATGATGTAACATATCAATTTGTTTTAATAAGTGTACAAACTTGGTTGAAAAATAAAAAAACGGTATGTTATTTTTTCTACTACCGTATGGAAAGCAGCACTTTTCCGCACGCAATTTAGTTTGAAAAGTGTCACTTTTTGCACTAGTGCGGAAAATAATCACTTTTCCGCACTAGTGATAGTACGTCTTCCAAACCCAGAACTTTACACGGGACATAGCTTTCGCCGTTCCTCAGCTACAATGTTAGCTAATTCTTGGTTAGGGTTGGAAGTCATCATCTGTTGCAGAAGGCTACCTAGAAAGCTCTACAAGTTTCAAGACGGGACTTATCAAACAAAATATTATCCCAAAATTCATCACTACCTTTGAACACAGCAAAACGACACTCAGGGCCCATTGTACCGTCTTCTAGCAAGCAACAATGTGTCTCTGGTACCTGTAACGACGACCGGTTTAATTGCACCTCAACGGCAATCTCCAACTCCGCAACTTACTCCACAACAACTTGCCTCATGCGATCCATTTGCAATATGCTACCAACTGTTCTTTTTTACGATTAATGTTGTTGGGAATAATAATAAGCAGTAAGGGTAAAACGAAATATTATCAAATGGTTGTTTAGTTTAAAGAAGTCGGTCTATATATAGGTCGCGACATTCGGCCATATTGCTTTGACGTGTTATGACGTCACATCTCCCATTTTTCGGCCATGTTGTTCGGTCGGAGATACAGTTTATTGTATTATTAGAACAACCGTTTACACAACGGTTTTTAATTATTAATAAGTTGTAGAACTCTATTTTACTTTAAATAAAAAAAACATTTGGAATTACATCTTTCAACAAATATCACTTGCAAAACAATGCAAAATAAAATGCGCAAATTCTAGACGCCACATTGGAATGATCATCGGCTTTGCAAAGAAAGTGCGTATATTATTAAACAATGATAATTTGGCAGCATCAATTTCAGTTAATTTAAATAACACTTGGTTCATTTGCTCGATACTGAAGTATCTTCAGGAAAACTAAAGGTCAACTAACTCATTACCTTTTTGTCTTACAAATAATAAATACACCAGTTACCTACTTATGTCACTCATTGACACATATGTCAAACTATTTTCAGTTTGAGATACAAAATAATCTAAATTTTAATCATTTTAATTTAAATATTAGTTAATATTTTATTTTTTATTTTTAACTTAATTTTTTAACTTGACAACGGTGGCAGACTTGCCACCGAAACGTCGTTTTTAATTAGAATTTTTGGGTTTTTGGGGGTTTTCTTTTATTTTTGTTTCAGGCGACCAGCAGGTTCATAGGGGTCAATAGGGCTGAACAGGGGTCAGCTCATTTGCCGGCAATGTACATTTTTCATATTGGCATTGATGGTAAAGCATTGGCAATTGGTGGCAATATTATGCCAACATCTTATACGCATTAAAAAGTCAACCTAAATAAACACTTAATTGCCAATAAATTTTACATGCAGGCGAATTGCCGGCAAGCATACAAAAATGGCGGCATACCAATCCTGATTCAAATAAAGCACGCGTTTTTGTTGCAGGCAAATAAATATTGGATTTTTGAAGGCAAACCTTCAACGCATATTCATACTTTTTAAACCATATTATTAACATTGGTATTTAACTAACATTAAAGCAATTTTTTGATCTGTTTTTATTTATAATGGCAGCTAAACAACATTATTTTATGTTTTTTTACATAATTTAAAGGAAATGGCCTTTTCATAACATTTTATTGTTAAAAATCATGCAAATAAAAATTAGGTCAAACAAAATGTTTATTATGTATTTTGGAGCGAATAAAAATAAAATGATGGTAAAATTAGCTACGTTAATTTCGACCGAAGGTGACCGCATTTGTGCATTTGTTTTCTACGTGGTTTTCTAGCTTTTTAGTTTCTTTTTAAAGAAAAGAGTTTTTTAATAGACATAATTAAATGTATTCATTACCTAATAAGTGTGTGTTGTGTGATTAATTGGTGATGGCTAGTCGAGAGGCAAGATATTCAAGTAGACTGTTAGGAGCTGTAAACATTTTGTTTAAAACTTTATTAAAAGTTTTAAAGACGTGTTAATAAAAATATTATATATATTTAATAGTTTTTTTGACATACCGATAGATGGCGTAATGGACAATAAACTACTACGTTTCTGCAATATCTTCGCTTTTTATCGTCTAAACCGTACCCATTAGACAAAAATAATTCGAGAGCGGTCTGCGGTAGGTGATCTCACTTAGCTTTGAAAGAAATATCTTCGGCTGGTGTAAAAATCTGCATCTCCAAGTTGGACAGTGTTCCGAGAGATGGTACTTTGCATTGCAAGGAAATTGCATGCAGTAAGGAGTTTTTCCTATTTTAATTTTCAAATAAAATATCGCATCATTTTAGCTTTTAAAAAAAAGTATATGCGACAATTTTCGTCAATAAGACGTCAGCTTGCTGCTTGGGAGTATCTGCATTTGCCCACTTTCAGTGTCTTTTTGTTATCTTTTTGCCAACAACTTCATTAATGATGGATGCATCATCTTAAACGCATTTTCTGCCAATAACCTATTAATGACGGATGCCATCACTTTATCTGCAACACGTGGCCTAATAACGGTCAATTGCCCACTTTCGCGTCTTTTGGGTTACTTTGCCCAACGCCTTGCCGATCAAGAAGTGTTGGCAATGGCCAGTAAATTAAGTGGCCACAGCGCCGGCAAAAAATGTTATATGGATATATCTTGTAGAAACACGTTATTAGAAATATTTGTTAAAAACAAAAACGAAACAAAAATCAAGGTAGGGACTTTGGCACGAGAACCGTGGCTGTTTGTCACTGATAAGGTGAGGGAAAGTTTCTGAAGATATGAATAATTTTTAATCGCTGTATAAAGGGAATAATGGGGGTAACTGTTCACAAATATCGATAAAGTTATTTTTCTAAGCATATAACCGGCAGCACATCATGGGGTGCAATTAAAGTAGGTATACGTATTTTCCACAATCACTGTAAGAATCTGACCCAAACCAGAAAAGAAACGGAATTAAGCCAAGATAATGACTCTTCCTAACAGCCTGGCTTTTATTGCATTATTAACTTAAATATGAAGAGATAATACTATAGCAGCTTTTTATGATGAAGCAATATGAAAGAAAATCGAGCATATATGGCACAATTTTGTGGTGTATGGCATAATTGAATAATGTTAACCATTTTATTTTTACAAGTTAGTAATGAAACGAACCGGCATTGTAAGGACAGAAATAGTTTAATAACATTTTTATAGGCATTTTGCAAAGGTCAATGGGCTATATGCTTTCTTGCACCACTTTATACCAAACAGCCTATAGTGAAAAGCGCAAATATATAGTAAAAATCTCGGAAACTATCATTCTTTTTATAAAAATATTAATATTATGTAGTTCTTACCCAAAATTAATGAAATTCCGTTAAAAACTAAACACAAGATAATTTCACCACTTTCTCTGAGTGAAATTTCTTCACCTACGTTAAGCCTGATAAACTTTTTCTTATTTTTAAAATAACACTTTTCAATTTTATTATTATTTTTTAAATATAAATAATCACTCTATGTGGCTGGAATATCTTTCCTACTACGTGATTTAACTAATTCAAAACAACAAAAGATTGTCGATAAAACAATTGATGATTTTAACCACATCGCAGCACTCACAGCTTCGTAAAACAAGTGACTAACTAAATCCTACACCAAAACAAATGAATAAAACGAACTTGACTGACCGGCCTTCTTAATTTAATCATTTTAAAAATAGTTATATATTATTATCTTCTTAAATGTTTATAGGAAGTATAGATATGTATTTCAAGAAATTATTTTTTGTAGAAATACTTTTATTAATAAAATTTACTGGATATAGGGATTTAGGTATTGAAAGAATGCATTCATCTTGAGGTCAAACCAGAAGACAGTGGTGTACTTTTGAGGCGCGCAAACACATTTAAGTATCAATTTAAATGTGTTTTTTTGTAGTTGTACAATCAATAAATTAAATAGGATTAATGTTATTTTGGCATTGTTAAATTTAAAAGTACTAAAAGTTTCTTGAATCCATGTTTTATTATAAAAATTACTACTTGTATTATTAATGCTTTTAATATTATAAAAAAATCTTCTCAGTCTTTTTCCCAATGCCAAACCGTACATTGCTCGATATTTTTGCCGGCGTTGTACATGTTAATTTACTGGCATTGCCAACACTCTTTAATGGCAAGGCATTGGCAAGGTATCAAAAGAGCACGAAAGTGGGCAATTGGCCGTTATTAGGCCACGTGTTGCAGATAAAGTGATGGCATCCGTCATTAATAAGTTATTGGCAAAAAATGCGTTTAAGATGATGGCATCCATCATTAATAAGTTATTGGCAAAAAGATAACAAAAAGACACGAAAGTGGGCAAATGCAGATACTCCCAAACAGCAAGCTGACGTCTTATTGACGAAAATTGTCACATATACTTTTAAAAGCTAAAATGATGCGATATTTTATTTGAAAATTAAAATAGGAAAAAACTCCTTACTCATGCAATTTCCTTGCAATACAAAATACCATCTCTCGGAGACACTGTCCAACTTGGAGATGCAGATTTTCACACTAGCCGAGAGATAGTATTTCTTTCAAAGCTAAGGTGAGATCACCTACCGCAGACCGCTCTCGAATTATTTTTGTCTAATGGGTACGGTTTAGACGATAAAAAGCGAAGATATTGCAGAAACGTAGTAGTTTATTGTCCATTACGCCATCTATCGGTATGTCAAAAAACTATTAAATATATATAATATTTTTTATTAACACGTCTTTAAAACTTTTAATAAGAGTTTTCAAACAAAATGTTTACAGCTCCTAACGGTCTGAATATCTTGCCTTCTCGACTAGCCATCACCAATTAATCACACAACACACACTTATTAGGTAATGAATACATTTAATTATGTCTATTAAAAAACTCTTTTCTTTAAAAAAGAAACTAAAAAGCTAGAAAACCACGTAGAAAACAAATGCACAAAGCGGTCACCTTCGGTCAGAAATTAACGTAGCTAATTTTACCATCATTTTATTTTTTATTCGCTCCAAAATACATAATAAACATTTTGTTTGACCTAATTTTTTATTTGCATGATTTTTAACAATAAAATGTTATGAAAAGGCCATTTCCTTTAAATTATGTAAAAAAACATAAAATAATGTTGTTTAGCTGCCATTATAAATAAAACAGATCAAAAAAATTGCTTTAATGTTAGTTAAATACCAATGTTAATAATATGGTTTAAAAAGTATGAATATGCGTTGAAGGTTTGCCTTCAAAAATCCAATATTTATTTGCCTGCAACAAAAACGCGTGCTTTATTTAATCAGGATTGGTATGCCGCCATTTTTGTATGCTTGCCGGCAATTCGCCTGCATGTAAAATTTATTGGCAATTAAGTGTTTATTTAGGGTTGACTTTTAATGCGTATAAGATGTTGGCATAATATTGCCACCAATTGCCAATGCTTTACCATCAATGCCAATATGAAAAATGTACATTGCCGGCAAATAGTGTTTGCATTAGATTAGATTAGGAGGTGGATTGCATATCCTCTAGCACTGCAACCTGCTCAGGTTTATTGTGTGTCCTCCGTCCATAGGTTAGAGCACGCTATCCAAGCCGGTCTGTTTAATCAGACTCCACAAGCTTGAAACTGGCCCCTTGGTATATTTTGCCGCTTTAGGTTTTCTTCACCCAGCCTTGCAAACCGCAGACGACAAAGGGCTTCGCAGTAGCACCATACGTGTTCTGCGGTTTCTTCCTCCTCCTGGCAGAACCTACATAGGTTTTCTTCTGCCAGGCCCATAGTTCCAGGTGTTTATTCAGTCTGCAATGACCTGTCAGTTGACCCACTATTATTCTTACTGCCTTCCGGTTATAATTCAGAAGGTCTTTTGTAAATTCTGGCGAGTAAGCCTTGATGAACACTTTCGCCTGACGCTGTCCTGGTGTTCTCATCCACCAGTCTTGTGATTCCCTCATAATCCATGATCTAATGGATGACCTTACCTGGCATGATGGAATACCACAGTAGGGCTCGGGACCTACCATTGTCCTGCCAGCCCCTCCTTTGCCAATTTATCAGCTTCTTCATTGCCTTCGTGGCCTTCGTGTCCTGGTACCCAGGCAATGGTTAGCTTGTTGGACGCACCCACCTCTTCCAGGGCAATTACGCAGTCCCGCACCAGCTTGGAGCTGATTTTGCATGAACTGAGTGCCCTGATGGCTGCCTGGCTGTCCGAATAGATTACTATGGTTTTATCCTCATAGCTCCTTCTGATGATTTCCCTAGCACATTGTTCTATGGCTACAATTTCGGCCTGGAACACAGTAGGGTGTTGTCCGAGACCCAAGTTTATTTTCGTCCTTGGTTTGTCCCCATATATACCTGCTCCAACTCCTTGGTCTGTTTTGGAGCCGTCTGTATACCAGATTAGGTCGGCTTTAATGGGAGGCCCTGCCACCCAGTCCTTTCTGTCTGGTATTAAAGTTTGAAAACCTTTGTTTAGCCAGTAGCTTGGTACCATTTTGTCTGAAGGCATCTCACACACTGAGTTGACTTCTTGGTCCTCCTTGAATCTCCATTGTATGGCCCTTTCCTGTCTTATGATAGGACTCTGGCCTTGTTTGAGACGGTATTGTACCGCTTTCACTTCACCCTGTATGTAGATGTGAAGTGGCGGTAGATTGAGCAGCACTTCCAGTGCTGCAGTAGGGGTTGATTTCATGGCCCCCGTAATACATAGACAAGCGAGTCTCTGTATACTTTGTAATTGCCTTATTGCCGTCTTTTGTAGCGTCTTTGCACCCCAGGCAATTGACCCGTAGGTTATCATTGGTCTGACGACCATTTTGTATAACCATAGGTTCATCTTCGGACTGAGTCCCCAATTCTTTCCGCAAAGTCTTCGGCATCTACCCAGGGTAGTTCTTGCCTTCTGAGTGACTTTGCTTAAGTGTGGTCCCCAGGTTAGTTTTGGTCAAAGATGACTCCTAGATATTTAACCTCTTTTGAAAAGGGGATTTCCACTCCGTTGAGCCTGGAAGGTCTTAGTCCTTCAAGCGCTCTTCTTTTTGTGAAAGGGACTGTTATTGTTTTATGAGGGTTGACTGAGAGTCCCTCCTGTTTGCACCATTTGTCAACGATGTCTACGGCGTTCTGCATTCTGCCTGATATGTGCTCTAGGTGACCCCCATTGACTACAATGACGAGGTCATCAGCATAACCCAGGCAGTTGTACCTTTCACCAGTCAATTTGTCGAGAAGTTCATCTACCAGGACTGCCCAATATAATGGCGATAGAACGCCTCCTTGTGGACAGCCCCTCCCCACTTTAGCCTCCATTGTTACTGTGCCTAAGGTGGATCTTATGACCCTGTTTCTCAGGCTGGCTTCGATCCAGTTGCAGATCGTGTCGGGGATTCCTTTTTTCCTTAGCGCGTTCATTAGTGAGAAGTTGGTACGTTGTTGAACGCGCCTTCTATATCCAAAAATGTTGCCAACGCCACCTCTTTGTCGTCAATCGACTTTGCCAGGAGTCTGTTTAGATCGTCTAGTGCTAGATCCACAGACATTCCTGGTTGGTATGCGTATTGGCGCTTGTTCAGAGGATTCCTATGAAGGGTGCTTCCTCTGATGTATCTATCCACTATTTTTTCCAATGCTTTCAGCAGGAATGAGGATAGACTGATTGGTCTGTATGACTTAGGCGTCCTTTCTAGGGATTTGCCTACCTTGGGTAGGTAGATCACCCTTGCCTTCTGCCATAATTTGGGTATGTAGCCCCAAGCTACACATGCTCTGAAGATTGTGCATAAGTGTGGCATTAGGATGTCCTGCCCTTTTGCAACAACACTGGAAGAGATTCCATCCAGGCCTGGCGATTTGAACGGCTGGAATTCGCCTAAGGCCCATCTGATGGAATTGGAAACAAACAGCAATTTTAGGCGTTCAACCAATTATAACCGCGGTAATAATTGGTGACAACTTTGACGTATAATACATTGTTTAAACGTCAACATAACCGATTGGTAAATACCGTTTTAGAATTGGATCTTCGCCTAAAATTGATGAAAGTAAATCTATTATATTTTTACATAAAAGTTTTGTTTTTGAATGTATGTGTTTGTCGCTTGTGTTTTTTCTATAGTTTTATAAAATACTGCATACTCTTTTTTAACAGTGGGTTTAACTGTGCAAGAACCCCGTGTTATTACCATGGGTAAAGAAAAATTAAAAGGTAACAGAAATACTACAAATAAAATAGACTTAATTTTTCTGATCTCTTTATTTTGTTTTGTAGTTGTTGGTACATAATACACACACGCACGCCTCTGTGACATCGTTATCCACCATTTTATTTTGCAAAACTTGAAACTCACATTAAAAATCTTCAGCTGTGCCCAAAAATATTTACCCAAGATATCGGAACCAGGTTTTCAATTAGAGTTTGCCGACTTTTCGCGTTCTCTACGTGTGAAAGGTCTCCATACACGTCTCGATAGCGTTGGTCCGTCGCCCGCATTCCCGGCTTCCGCTTAATGTGAAAAGGCACATAGGCACTATACAGGGTGTTTCACAACTTTCCGACAAACTTCTTAAGGGCTAATTCTCAATAAGAAATATGAAAAACTTTTTATGAAATATGCCTAAACGTCTTAGTTTTTGAACCACAGGATGTTACAATTTTTAAAATTGTGTTTTTTTTTACAATAACTTTTATACAAATTTAGATATTTGAAAAAAAATAAGGAGACGCCTCCTATGCACCAAAAGACATTTTTTAGCATACAGAAAAAATTATTTTTACCAGTGTCGTTCATAGAGGTGTTTAAGGTAAATATTTTTAAGAAAAAATGGTACGCCACTGCATTTTTCTAAAATAAAAATATTTCTTAAAATCTCCATGCAGTTTGACGCGTAAATGAATAAAGCTTCATTTTCTCGGCTCCGGTTATTTCGTATGGATAATATAAACTATAATGGTCTTTGATAATATTAAATTCGACAGTGAAAAAATTAGCTTTGAATATTTGTTCTTTAATTAGATAGGAATTGACCCTGCCGAGAAATGGTTTGTATTTATTTACGCGAAAAACTGTGCATCAAACGAAAAAGGTCAAAAGTCAAAGGTCAAACTAAATGGGAATTACAAAAAATGCAGTGGCGTACCATTTTTTTTAATATTTACCTAAACCCCTCATGAACGACACTGGTGATGATTTTTTGCTTGTATCAAAGCATACAGAGGCTTTCGCTTGTCTATGCAATACGGGGACCATGAAATCGACCCCTACCGCAGCACTGGAAGACGCTGCTTACAACCTACCGCCACTTCACATCTACATACAGGGTGAAGTGAAAGCGGTACAATACCGTCTCAAACAAGGCCAGAGTCCTATCATAAGACAGAAAGGGCCATACAATGGAGATTCAAGGAGGACCAAGAAGTCAACTCAGTGTGTGAGATGCCTTCAGACAAAATGCGTACCAAGCTACTGGCTAAACAAAGGTTTTCAAACTTTAATACCAGACAGAAAGGACTGGGTGGCAGGGCCTCTCCATTAAAGCCGACCTAATCTGGTATACAGAGACGGCTCCAAAACAGACCAAGGAGTTGGAGCAGGTATATATGGGGACAAACCAAGGACGAAAATAAACTTGGGTCTCCGGACAACACACCTACTGTGTTCCAGGCCGAAAGTGTAGCCATAGAACAATGTGCTAGGGAAATCATCAGAAGGAGCTATGAGGATAAAACCATAGTAATCTATTCGGACAGCCAGGCAGCCATCAGGGCACTCAGTTCATGCAAAATCAGCTCCAAGCTGGTGCGGGACTGCGTAATTGCCCTGGAAGAGGTGGGTGCGTCCAACAAGCTAACCATTGCCTGGAGTACCACGGGACACGAAGGCCACGAAGGCAATGAAGAAGCTGATAAATTGGCAAGGAGGGGCTGGCAGGACAATGGTAGGTCCCGAGCCCTACTGTGGTATTCCATCATGCCAGGTAAGGTCATCCATTAGATCATGGATTATGAGGGAATCACAAGACTGGTGGATGATAACACCAGGACAGCGTCACGAGCGAGAAAGTGTTCATCAAGGCTTACTCGCCAGAATTTACAAAAGACCTTCTGAATTATAACCGGAAGGCAGTAAGAATAATAGTGAGGTCAACTGACAGGTCATTGCAGACTGAATAAACACCTGGAAACCTATGGGCCTGGCAGAAGAAAACCTATGTAGGTTCTGCCAGGAGGAGGAAGAAACCGCAGAACACGTATGGTGCTACTGCGGAAAGCCCCTTTGTCGTCTGCGGTTTGCAAGGCTGGGTGAAGAAAAACCTAAAGCGGCAAGATATACCAAGGGGCCAGTTTCAAGCTTGTGGAGTCTGATTAAACAGACCGGCTTGGATAGCGTGCTCTAACCTATGGACGGAGTGACACACAATAAACCTGAGCAGGTTGCAGTGTTAGAGGATATGCAATCCACCTCCTAATCTATCTCTAATCATGTTAAAAATGTCTTTTGGTGAATAAGAGGCATCCCCTTAATTTTTTCAAAATATCTAAATTGGTATAAAAGTTATTGTAAAAAACACATTTTTTAATAAATTTTAACACCCTGTAGTTCAAAAACTAAAACGTTTAGACAAATTTCATATAAAGTTTTTTTATATTTTTTATTGTAGAATTAGCCCCTTAAAGTTTGTCGGATAAGTTGTGAAACACCCTGTATAATTTTTTATCACTCTGTCCGGCGACCCTCGATTGGGCAGTGGTAAATAACTATTTTAAGTTCGTGTTTAATAAGTAGCACTACCTATTATTGCAATATTAAAAAATCAATCAACATAAATAGAGCATTAAAAGGTTCAAATAAAAACAATAGTTTGTGAAACGTGTACTTTTGACACTCGAACTTTTAGGTTCCTCGTTTTTAAATTAATCATAAATTTTATCATAAAACTATTACAAAATAAATCTATTACAAACACTCTTTAGGTCAGGGGCGGTCATATCGACTTTCTGAGGGGAGCCATGGGCCGAGGAGAAGTGTGTGAGGTGGCAAAAAACAAAAATTTTTAAAGGAGGTTCAAATTTTTTAAGAGCAAAAAAAGGTCCTCTAACCTCTTTTATTGTTTTCACCTTTTATTGTTTTTATAAAATTACACAAAACCTCCTTCCCACGTATTTGATCATCAGGTCCTCACCTCTGACCAATTCCATCATCAGCCTCACCCCTAGGACCAACCTTGGGGGGACCCTCAATAAATGCCCATATTTACCATTAGACATGTATGAAACACAATAAAATAGAAAGGATGTCGCTTCCAAGGGGGGCATGGCCCCTATGGTCCCCCTATGACTACCCCTGCTTAAGGTAATCAATAACTAACTTCTTATTAAAAATCCAAAACTTTCTATTTTGTATTGCTTACTAATTATAGTTATTTATTAGATAAGTGAGTTATATTACATATAAGTCACGCAAGAAAAGTTTAACTCTCGAGCCCGAAGGGCGAGAGAGTAATTTTCTTAAGTGACTTATATGTAATAACTCACGTGTCTAATACAAAATTTTATCCAATACTTTCGTATAAATTGTTTTTAATATCGAAAATAATTTGAAAACGTCATCCATTATTTGTTACTTGTCATTGTCAACGCCAGCAACAAAATTATGTATATTGTCTATAATTCACTAGTGAGCTAAAGGGTACTTTAGCTCACTAGTGACTTATAGTACACTTTATATCCTCAAAATCTGATCAATTATGTAGATATTATATGTAAGTGTTGGATAAAATTTTGTATTAGACACGTGAGTTATTACATATAAGTCACTTAAGAAAATTACCTCTCTCGCCCTTCGGGCTCGAGAGTTAAACTTTTCTTGCGTGACTTATATGTAATATAACTCACTTATCTAATAAATAACTATTTTTTATATATTCCCACTATAAAAATTACTTATTTAGTTTTTAATAGTGGGAATTTAAAAAACTGTAATAATACGCACATCATCTGTTAGATGATGTGATTGTATTTCACATGATTTTATGATTTTTAGATTTTACGATCGACAGGTAATTTTATGTAACAAATGTATTTTTATACGTTGCGCTAAAATGGGTAAAATAAAAAAAAATTGTTTTTTAATAAAACCTATAAAATACAGAACACGAAACGAAGAAAATGGGTTGCATACAGAGTGTAAAGTTTAAAATAGTATATTTCCTAACTAGTACTGAAAGTGCCACTTTTCCGCACGCGACTGCAGTCAAGTGCGGAAAAGGCAATTTCGGCACATCATAGGAACGCTATTTTTTCTACGAGCATAAGGAAAACATAAAAACTAAAATTTTATTTATTTTTTTATTTTAACACAATGCTGCCTAATATCCTACCGTACCAAAGCAAAATTTCCTTTTAAATATGAAGTACATAAAAATCCTTCATTGCCACTCACTAATATTTGGTAGTTTTTTGCACTAGTGCGGAAAAGTAGTAAGGTAAAGTGTACTTTTCCGCACTAGGGCGGAAAAGTTATTATTTTTCGCACTAGTGCGGAAAAGTGACACTTTCCAAACTAAATTGCGTGCGAAAAAGTGCTGCTTTTCACACGCTAGTAGAAAAATATTTTATCATGCCAAAGCAATGCCAAAACTTATGATTTGTCAAGATCAGCGATTTAAAATTTGTAGATCAGAACTTAAAAGACCTATTCTAGTTATAGTAAGGGATCCCTGGACCATTTTTAACATTTATTACTACCAAGCTACCAAGCAGGGATTAAAGATGTTGATTTGGTTATTATATATGCTCGGCATGGTCAAATTCCTATCTTATTAAAAAATAAATAACAAAGGTTAATTTTTAATTTAGAGATTCATATAAGGAATACAAACTGACCATGCTAAAAAATGTTTTCTATTGATTTACGCGAAAACTGTACATTAAACAAAAAAAGTTTATAGATCAAATTTTTTCTAAACTAAATGGGAATTTAAAATAAAATTTAACACCCGTAGTTTAAAAATTAAAAAGTTTAGGACAGGACAGTAGCGTACCTATAGGTATGAGGGTCAGGGTTTTTTTAGTATTCGAGAAAAAGAACTTCTGGTTGGAAAAAAAAACAACCAAAAAAAAGGCCTCACCTCAAAACTAGGCCTCTTATGTTGAGGTCCCCCTTGACCATAAAAGCAATGCTCCTAAACAAGATTATGTACTTTCGTACGGGAAGTTTCTACCTTCTTTTGTATAAGAAACCCCTTTTGGTAACTGGTGGCTCGGGGCGGACCGCTCCCCTCCCTCGGTACGCCAGTTCCCTAATTAAAAAAAAGTAAAATGTCAAACAGAAAACGAATTTTGAAATTAAAACTTATGCTTAAATGCCAAGTCATAATTTTCTATTCAAATTTTTATTTTTTTACGGAAAATTTAGAATTATTCTCGTATCATACATATTTTTGTAATTCCGATTTATCACTTTTTAAAGTACAGTCGAGAACAAAAAACTGTTCACCCAGTTAATTTTTAACGGGTTTCTTTTATTTAAAATTTACTTAAAATATTAATTTTTAAACAAAAAACCCGTTAAAAAGTTAACTGGGTGGACGGTTTTTTTGTCCTCGACTGTACCTGTAAGGTTAGGTTAACTATTATATATTTTTATTAATTTTTATAAGCATAGCCACCGGATGGCGGCATCTACCAATAACATAAGTAAAAAACGTCAGTAATAACAAATTAATATTGATTTTCGGCGGTTTTCATATACGTAAATAGATAAAACCACCGGATGGCGAATTTCTTCTTATAATTAAGCAATGCCGCTGGCGACGGTCGTTTAGCCAGTCGGCGGGTGTATTTTTAACCAGAATACCCTCGTCTACCTGCTCAAGAAAAAGGGTCAGATAAGGAAAAGTACATTTTCGACCAAGGATGTGCGGCCCAAGGAATGTTTATGTATTTGGATTTACCTAAATATTATTAAAATAAATCTCTAATACGGTAATGATGGAAAAAGTCCCCAACAAAAATACGCCACAAAAATTAATTTAATAACATCAAATCTACCAAGGTAGATTCACATTATTTGTTTGCAACCAACCAACGCATAAAGTAATTCTGGTTAGTTCTGGTTAGCAGATATTTAATGTTTGTCTTATCGTTGCATTTTTGTGTAATAATTTTTTTATCTGTTTTCGGTGTTTTGTTACTTGATATTGCTCGAATATTTTCTACAGAAGACAGAGAATAGGTGGGGGTCATGGTTAGTTCTGCTTAGCTAAATATATTTTTCTAAATTGCTTAAATAAACGTTAAACCAATGCACACTTTATAAATCCACTTAAAACTTGTCTCAATTTTTTCTTTCGTTCATTCAGAATTAGAGCGTTTAGGTAAAAAAAATTAACACGGCCCGACCGTGCAGAACTCACACCTTTATTTATAATTAATCAATTTAAAAAAAATAGTAACTATGAGTTTAATAAGAATTTAAGAATTAACTTTTCTATTCATAATATCGCCTGCATCCTTTTGGTCGAAAATGCATATAGGATAATTTGAACCCTATTACCTCTGGTCGAAATTACATGCGTCTTAAGTACCTGCTCTAAACTTGGTCGAAAATACATACGCCCTAGCCAGTGTACACAAATTGTGTCTATTCTCTTTCGAAGCCTCTTTATTTACTCTTTAACCTATCACTTAAGAGTGGTGTTTTTCCTGAACGATGGAAACAAAGTTATATCACACCTATACATAAGAACGGAAGCTACTCTGATGCTACAAATTATAGACCAATTTCCAAACTAAGTACAATCCCAAAGCTTTTCGAAAAAATTGTTTGTGATGACATTAAACACCCAATTATGTCTATTATGATTCAGGAACAGCATGGCTTTTTCGATGGCAGATCCACAACAACAAATATGTTGTTGTTTACACAGGCAGTGTTAGATGCCTTGGAGAGTGGGTGTCAAGTAGATGCTGTGTACACCGACTTTAGTAAGGCATTTGATACTGTTGATCATCATATTTTAGGGAAAAACTAGAAGCCTTTGGTTTTACTGGTACATTGCTTAAATGGTTAAAATCTTATTTAAATAATAGAAAACAGTTTGTAAAAGTAAAATGTTTTGTATCACAAGAGGTGCATGTTACATCGGGAGTCCCTCAGGGTAGTCATTTGGGTCCGTATCTCTTTAATATTTTCATTAACGATCTTAGAAAGGAAATCCAATTCGCACAACTCCTACTTTTTGCTGATGATTTGAAATTATTTGTACCAGTAAAATGCTTTCAGGATGCTATAAACTTGCAGGATGACTTAAGCAGAGTGAGTGTATGGTGTGATAGAAACAGGATGGATTTAAATGTAAAACAATGACCTTTCATCGGTCGCAGCATCCACTCACTTATGTTTATGGTATAAATGGGGAGCCTTTAGAGAGGGTTAACACCATTTGTGATTTAGGTCTACACTTAGATACTAAATTAGACTTCCATATCCACTATGAACATATTGTAAACAAATCTTTAAAGTTGTTGGGTTTTGTGTGTAGAAACACTAGGGATTTCCGTAACATCAATAGTTTGAACAATATTTATAAAACTCTTGTCAGATCAAACTTAGAGTACCTTTCCTGTGTGTGGTCACCCTTTTATGCAGTACATATACAAAACATCGAGAGAGTACAGAAAAGGTACACTAGGTTTATTTCATTTAAATTTAACTTTTCCCCGGAATCCTATGATGTTCGAAGGCATAGACTGGTCTTGGATTCCTTGGCGGAACGCAGAATCAAGGCTGATATTTTTTTCTGTTTAAATTGATTAATGGAAACATTGATTGCCAAAGCCTTTTAAATAAAATCAATTTTCGGGTTCCGCCAAGAAAGACAAGAGAACAGTATCTTTTTGCTGTAGATTTTCATAGAACTAATTACGGCAGGTTTTCTCCTATTATAAGAATGCTTAATAATGGAAATAGAGTAGACAAATACTTTTTAGTTTCTCCTTTAATGTATTTAAAAAATATGTGATACGTCTTGAACTCTGATGTTTAATGTGATAATATTAGATTATTTATTATTAGTGCAACTTATGTATATTTATTATTTTAATTATTGTGAATATTAAATTTATTTGCAAACATTGTAAATTTGTAAATGGGTTTTGCCCGTAAATAAATCATTAAATAAATAAATAAAAATATTTGGCTTCAAACCCAAAATGGGTGTTTTCATTATGGACATTCACTTTTTTCAATTACTTTTCATATGCAATAAAACGTATAAAAATTTAAATTTAATGTTTATTTAAGTATACTTACTACTTCACTGATTTTATTATTCAGTTCTTGGTAAGTCTCATTAGCAATTCTGATAAATCTAATTTAATTTTGATTCTTATTTCGGATTTTCCTGATTACAGCTGACACAAAGCTTTCAATTACTAATTTTTAGCGGTTTAACGATTATTCAGCGATTAACTATATAACTTTGCAAAAGAGAAAGTTTATGACTGTATACAGGGTGTACCGTCTTTATCCAATATCTTTAAAACGGGTTAAAATACATTTTTAAAAGTGCATAATTTTTGTTCTTTTTCTTTTTAAATACAGGGTGATGTAACTTAAGTTTTCTTGTAAGAAGTTGGTTAAATTTGTGAAGTTGTAGTATTTTTTCCGCCGATTAACGCGCTGTCAACAGAAAAACAATTGAACATTAGGTTTTTAATTTATTGCAATATATATATATATATATATTATAAAATACCCTGTATATTATATTACTATTCGAAAGATATTTTCAAGAGCTCTAATAAAAGTCTTTTATGTGATATATCCAATTTTCAATAGTTAGAAATATGGCCATTCTCAGGAATTTAATAGTAAACTAGCATGTTTTTAAAATAAAACATCCTGTCTACTACTTTACCATTAAATAGATATTTTAAAATGCTTTAAGCAAATACCACATTTGATATGTATATCTCTTATAGTTTTAAAAATATAGCCATCCAAATCTAAAAAATAGTAGATTGAATATCCATTTTATCTATGACCCTCAACTTAGTGCTTACAGCTTAGAACTGTAGAAATGGAAATTTAACATAACTTTTAGATGGAATTTTTTAAAACTCTTTAAAATATTCATTTATGGTTATGCAATATACAGGGTTTTTTTTTTTGTAAATGCCAGTTTACTATCAGATTTCTGAGAATGGCCATATTTATTTAGGAATTTATTAAAAATTAGTAATATTCCATATGGACTTTTTTTAAAGCTCTTTGATAGATCTTTCAAATGGTGATATAATATACAGGGTGCTCCACAGTCGCCACTGTATTAATAATATTTAGGCAACTATATTAATTTATTTTAATTGGAATTATACAGGGTGAGATATTTGTTTCTTAATGTTAGCTATGTTTTTATCTCTACAGATCCAATTTAAGTTTGGGATCCTCTGACCAACCATCTTAGTCCTCGGCCACGATACTACGCTTCAGCGAAGAAATGTAAGAGCGCTGTCTTTGATCTTTATGCGAGAATAAAAAAACTTGTTTATTTAAATTAGCAGCTCAACGCTGACGCTGGTTATCGTGCCCGAGGCCTTAGAGTAAGAGCTTATGAGGAGCAGAACTCCTTCACCTATTGAAAGATATTTTCTTAGTATCAGACAGTTCTGATAGTTCCAAACCGTTGGAGACAAAAATTTTGGTTAGTAATCGTCCGATAAAGTTTAATATTTCTGTTATTTAACAAGATATGACAAGAACTCCAATATAAGAGTTGTAAGGTTTCTAACTAGGCATGTCCTATAAATATTTTGATGTATACAAAGTGTTCCAAAAAACATCTTCTTTTTAAGTAACCTTACAGCAATAATAGGATACTCTGTATACATTAAAATATTATTAGGAAATGGTTATTTGGAAACCCTACGAATATTATACAAGACTTTTTGTTATATCTTGTTAAATAACAGAAATATTGGACTTCCTCGGACCATTGGGCCACCACAAAATGTTTGTCTGCCAAGGGGTTGGTACTGTCAAAACTATCTGGCGACTAAGGAAATATCTTTTAGAGGTACTCAAGTAACACAATATTAAATTCAGCTTTTACAAAATGAAAAAAGTTATGTTTCAATTAATTACCCTTGGTACCTGGTACCTGCCAAAGCCACTATGAGTCAAACTTTATAGTTTCCTCTAGCTCCCACCGATGTTGGGAACATACGCTGGCAATTTTTCAGCTTTTACAAAATGATGAAGGTCTGCCACTCACGACCTCTTGGACTATATGATTAATTACACACGTCTTAAGCCTCGGGCACGATAACCAGCGTCAGCGTCGAGCGACTGATTTAAATATACAAGTTCTTTTATTCTCGCATAAAGATCAAAGACAGCCCTCTCACATTTGCCGCTCAACGCTGGCCGCTGACGCTGATGCTTAGTATCGTGGCCCGAAGACTTAACCTTTGGGCACGATACTCTGCG
This sequence comes from Listronotus bonariensis, assembly GCA_014170235.1. Lineage (NCBI taxonomy): Eukaryota > Metazoa > Arthropoda > Insecta > Coleoptera > Curculionidae > Listronotus > Listronotus bonariensis. The sequence continues at coordinate 108,384 of JACEGR010002314.1, read as the reverse complement.
TCAGCGTTGAGCGGCTGATTTAAATAGAGAAGTTCTTTTTATTCTCGCCCAAAGATCAAAGACAGCGCTCTTACATTTTCCGCTCAACGCTGGCCGCAGACGCTGTAGTATCGTGGCCCACGACTTAACGCTCGGGCACGATAACCAGCGTCAGCTTTGAGCGGCTGATTTAAATAAACAAGTTCTTTTATTCTTGTATAAAGATCAAAGACAGCGCTCTTACATTTGCCGTTCAACGCTGGCCGCTGACGCTGACACTTAGTATCGTGACCGAGGACTTAACGCTCGGGCACGATAACCAGCGTCAACGTTGAGCGGCCGATTTAAGTAAACAAGTTCTTTTATTCTTGTATAAAGATCAAAGACAGCGCTCTTACATTTGCCGCTCAACGCTGGCCGCTGACGGTGACACTTAGTATCGTGACCGAGGACTTAACGCTCGGGCACGATAACCAACGTCAGCGTTGAGCGGCTGATTTAAATAAACAAGTTCTTTTATTCTCGCGTAAAGATCAAAGACAGCGCTCTTACATTTTCCGCTCAACGCTGGCCGCTGACGCTTAGTATCGTGGCCGAGGACTTAACGCTCGGGCACGATAAACAACGTCAACGTTGAGCGGCCGATTTAAGTAAACAAGTTCTTTATTCTCGCAGAAAGATCAAAGACAACGTCTCACATTTACCGCTCAACGCTGGCCGCTGACGCTGAAGCTTAGTATCGTGTCAGAGCCCTTAGGCGTCACCCAGGTATTTTTTATAAATAAATTAAAGACTTGCAATATTTTTTTTATTTTACAAAATTATTTATACAGGCTACAATTCCTATACAGTCTTGCATTAAGTTGACTTAAAAATCATTATTTCGTATATCACAATTGTCACTTTAAATAAAGATCACGAAAAACAAACACAATAAATAATAATTGGTGTCTATAAACCTAAACATAGAGAGAAATTACTATGCGATTTAATCATCTATGGCTTCATGTTATCCAAGATCCAATCCATGTAGTATTTCACCACCGTGTACTACTCCTGGATAGCCTTTTATTCCACAGTAACTTGGACCAATTGAAACAATTCCCTAAAAAAATAACTATAATAAGTACGGCACTTTACAATAGATAATTATTGCACAGTAAGATAAGGCCAGGCACTAATAATAGCCTTGTTCGCGGGTTTGATTCTGAACCGGTTCTGGGACTATTCGCATGCGCAGTGAAAAAGCAGCGTTCGCGGTTAGTAAAATACTGAATTTTTAGTAACAGTTCTGTGTTCGCGGATTACAATGGAATCAGTTCGTTACCGGTTCGTAACCTGATTAGCAGTCCTGGGATTTTTGTTGGAACTAAAAGTTCAGTTCGGAATTTCATGCGCATTGTCGACATGGTCAGCTGTTAGTAATAGCTAATAGCTTTGTTCGCGGGTCTAGTAATGAACTGATTCTGAACCAGAACCGAACTGGTTTAGAATTGTTTTAAAGCGCATGTCTAGTTATTTATTAGTTCGGAATTTTTATTTACCGCGAACGATTTTCTATACAGCTGAGGATGTATTCTAACCTAGCCTTTTGGTTGGGATTTTTATGGTTAAATTAGATACTATACAAAAAAATTAAATTCAAACAAAAAGGTAAATGGTTATACTGTCGAAAGTCACTCGAGGTCTCTTGGCGGAAGACGAGGGATGCCCTGCCTCCTCTCGTTTTTAACATAAGTATGTGTATTTAATTAAAGATAAAATTCAAACAACAAGAAATGGTAAAATCTTCTAATATTGTCTATATTTTTTAAATAAATCTTTATTTATTTTATTGCATACATACATTCACATGGAATACAATTAAAAATCCTTTGTTTATATACGCTCAGAATCACAAAAATATAAAAAAATATTCAACAGGTATATTAACCCGCATAAAAGTGGCAGAAACAAATAAACTGTAATACAACGGTTTATTTCTGTACCACAAAAACAGAAAACAGCTGACCATGTCGACAATGCGCATGAAATTCCGAACTGAACTTTTAGTTCCAACAAAAATCCCAGGACTGCTAATCAGGTTACGAACCGGTAAAGAAATGATTCCATTGTAACCCGCGAACACAGAACTGTTACTAAATATTCAGGATTTTACTAACCGCGAACGCTGTTTTTTTCACTGCGCATGCGAATAGTCCCAGAACCGGTTCAGAATCAAACCCACGAACAAAGCTAATACCGGCCTTATTTTGATATCTGAGCTTGCGCAGATGCATGGTGGGATAAGGACCCCTTAATAAGGATAGTGCCTGGCTTTATTTATGTAGGTTTTAGGTCGTGCCCTATTTTGGTCTTATTTTAACTTCGGAACTGTGCGTAAAACCGAACGGCTGCCGACCACAAAATCGAAAAATTTTTAGAAGTCAAGATACTTAAAACCTTGCTTTTTCAAATTTATTTCTGTAGTTGTGTAAAACAAAACCCTACAACACAAAGCAATAAGGAAAAACTTCTAAAATGTTTCCCTCTTTTTTAGGTTAATGATACTGTCAGTCTGTCAACAAGATTTGCAATAACTCTATAGGGATATTTTTCTAATTCTTCTGTCTTACAGCTGCTAACAAGCTTGTCTAACAGCTGACGTCATTAAAATGTGAATGGAAAAAATAAAAACGCTGACCGCCATCGACAAATGACATTAAAAAAATATAATACTATAACCTAAAAAATGGTAACTCCCGTTTTATAACAGAAATGCACAATACTTTCAATTGCAGTTGAATTAATTCTTCACATGGTTTCCCACACATATTATTGTTATTAGTATACATTTAGTCAATTTTGTGTGACTTTTAACCTCAAATTCGGCTATATTTTCCCCTCTTTGTTTTTCCAACCTGTTAGACAGTGGTTAGACATCTCCCGAGGCCGCTAACAACCGCTGTAAGCTGCTGTAAGACTGACGTCATTGATTTGTCAAAAAATGAAAGTGCTTACAGCTGCTGTAAGCAGCTAACAAAGAAAAGGGATATTTTTCTAATTCTTCTGTCTTACAGCTGCTAACAAGCTTGTCTAACAGCTGACGTCATTAAAATGTGAATGGAAAAATAAAAACGCTGACCGCCATCGACAAATGACATTAAAAAAATATAATACTATAACCTAAAAATGGTAACTCCCGTTTTATAACAGAAATGCACAATACTTTCAATTGCAGTTGAATTAATTCTTCACATGGTTTCCCACACATATTATTATTGTTATTAGTATACATTTAGTCAATTTTGTTTGACTTTTAACCTCAAATTCGGCTATATTTTCCCTCTTTGTTTTTCCAACCTGTTAGACAGTGGTTAGACATCTCCCGAGGCCGCTAACAACCGCTGTGAGCTGCTGTAAGACTGACGTCATTGATTTGTCAAAAAATGAAAGTGCTTACAGCTGCTGTAAGCAGCTAACAAAGAAAATATCCCTAAAATATCCCTCAAATTATGGGTACAAGCACTATTTAAATAGGGGCCGGTATTAATAAAACCCGAGCCTAATAAGGCAACTTTCGTAGACACACTGTCGGTGATCCCGTGTCCGTGAAAAACTGTGATCCTGATGGCTAAACTCTCGTAAATCCCATTGGTAAATACGTACATACGTATTATTCATAATTTAAGATATAGGTTTTTAATTGGTTAAAAAATACTGCTTTGAAATTTTCTTTAGAAAATCTAAATATTTTTTAAATTTCTTTTGAAACATAGTACTAAACTTACATAAAGCCTTAGCAGGCCTTAGTTTGCTGTCCTAAAATTATACACTAGTAAAAAAATTAAAGGATACAAAAAAACAAATTTTTGGGGTTTTTAAGTGGCTGTATTTTTGCTTAAAAATAGTCATACTAAAATTAAAAAAACGTTTTAAAGCTTGAAGTTTTTAGTTTTGGGGTCTTATGATAAAAAATAATTTATTTAAGCAACGTGTACCGCGTAATCTTAATGAATACTAAAAAAATATGTTTTCATTTTTTTTTTTGGTTCTATTTTTTGGTCTAAGAACATTTTTTCAACTTGACCACAGTATGGATTGGATAACTTGTTCATTCAGTTTTAATTTGCTTTTTAAAAAGTTCGATACGACCACTTCTCGCTGACATATTGAACTTTGAATGAAAAGAGATCTTTTGTCTTTAACTAGCAATATCTCAGCAACTGCTGATTGCACAAGAAAATTAAATTTAGAATCCTGAATAAATTCTACACAAAAATTGGCTGTGGTTTTTTTTTTTTTTAATTTTTTTAAAATGTGTTAAGTTAGTTTCAAAAATCGAAGAATAAAAGGGGCTTTTTTTTACTTACACGTTGGACATAAATAAAGCTGTCATTAACATAAGCAGGAACCAACATTGGTCCTCCACTATCTCCTGAACAAGAAGCTTTTCCGTTGACACCTCCAGCGCAAATTTGGGTGCTGGTAAGTTCAATACCACTCTCACTGTATGTAGCTGCACAGGCCGTCTTGTCTTTTATAGGTAATGATACTCTTTGTAAAATATCAGCTCGTTCATCTAAAAAATAATAAAAATTATTACAGAAATAATAGCCAACCACAATCTAGTTATAAACATGGCACTGGCTAAACGACCTCCGGCGGCATTGCTCAATTATAAAAGAAACCGCCGTCCCGAGTTTTAACAAGTTACGTATTGGAAAACCGCCTAAAATCTGAATTAATTTGATATATCTGGCTGTTTTTTCATATTTTATCGGTGAAGCTGCCGCCCGGCGGTATTTTTGTTTCTTATCTTTGACAAACCACGAAAGCTTAAAGCCTGAATACTAACGTACCAAGTGGGTGTCTCAAGCGAGGTAAGAAGGAGTTTGTTGACACGGGACTTAAATACTTGAAGATTCGGGGGGAAGGAAAGACCTTCGCGGGCAGGTTCCACAATCTAGAAACTCTAGGGATAAAAGAACGAACAAAGTGAGAAGTTCGGGGCCCGTCCAGTTGACCGTATAGGGATGCATACGCGAAACCACGAGTTTCTCTTTGGGAACCGTGAGTGGAGAAAGTATACCGGACAATTCTTCAGAGCAGAAGCCATGGAAGTACCTGTAAAAGCGATAAATCCCCCACAGCTCGACGATGGGCGAGAGGGGGAAGCCTTTCTGTAAGTAAAGGATCATTAATGAGACGAATAGCTCTTCTTTGAATAGAATCAAGAATGCTTAGGGTTGTGGGGGACGCCATGCCCCAGATATGCGGGAACAATATTCCAAGGGAGGTCGGATTTGGGACACATATAAAGTGTATAAATTAGAAGCGAAAAATACTTTTGGCTCGAAAGAGAAATCCAAGCTTTTTGAAGCTGCCGTGGCTATAGCTACAATGTGTTTATGCCAGTTAAGGTTACTTTCAAATGTGGCGCCCACAAGATTGAAGGTGTCTTTGCTCTGTAAAACTTGGCCGCTCATAAATAGAGATAGAGGATGAGTATTTGATGACTCTTTTCGCGACAAGGAACATGATTGTGTTTTGGATGCATTAAAATTGACGACATTTTTGGCGCCCCAATTCAATATTAAATTAAGATCCTGCGAAAGAGATATCTGCATCGCTCTGCGTTTGTTTTATAAGTCAGGTTTAGTAATGGGTTTAGGAACCTGAAAACTGGAGTGAAAATGAAATTAGTTGTGGACGAGAGAAGGTCGTTGATGTGAAGAAGAAACAATGTTGGTGCCAGAACTGAGCCCTGAGGGACTTCAGCATTTACTTGGTGAAAGCTTTGCTTCTAAAAACTAATATAAACCGCCGAATATTAGTTAACCTAACCTTACTAATTATTTATTTGGCTGTGCCGCAAAAGTTTAGTTTTTTGTGGTTTTATTGTTATAAATTATATTTTTTATTATTTAATAAACAAAAAGAAACTGGAAGACACGTTTGATTGTCGAAGCTCATAATAGGTATTGAATATGCAGGAGTTTTGGAGCTTTGTATATGTTTATAGGAACTTGTTTCATAAAATTACATGATAAATTACCGTAGTTTAAAAACTTAACTGTGAATTTTAAAACACCGTGTATTTAGGTAACAAAAATTCACATGAACTTACTTGTTTGTGAATTAGTTAGTCCCCATCCAGTCACAAACACATTTGAAAAAGGTTTATCTCTTATTTCTCCAACAGGTAGACAAACCGGCAATACATTCTCTAAAAAGTAGTAAAAATACTTAATATATAGTGTGTGAATTTAAAAACTCTTAATGAAAATAATATTTAAAAAAATGAAATATTTAGAACAAATATTGTACAAACAGGAAAACCAAACTATACTTTAGTCAAAAGCTGAGTAAACCCCTAAGCACTTTACACTTTAACTTTAAAATTTCAGTTCTTACCCCTTTATCACCTATCACCTTAAATTAAAGGGAAACAAACTGATATTTTATTTATTGCATATGTTAAAAAATAAAAATGTTACAGGGTCACCTATTAATCTCTGAACCAGTAATGAAATGGACTTTAGGATAAGAATACTTTTAAAATCTTTTAGGGGTGTTCTTTTTGACGTGTCTACAATACATATTCATACCGCCATATGGATGCGGCGCTTTAACCCAGCCTGTCAATGTCAAATGTTTCGGGTGTCGGACTGGGCAAACGCGTCACTTTTTTGTCGGACAAATTTACCACAATGTTTTACATGCAATTTTTTAACATTGTACCAAAAATAGTATGGGTGACAGTTACAAAACCAGCCACATCCGATATCCAAAACATCAATGGGCCTTATGGTTTCGTGACTGTTACACTTAAGATATTTGGCACAATGTTTTAAAATTGCATTTAAAATATTGTGGTAATCTTGTCCGACAAAAAAGTGATGCGTTTGCCCATTCCGACACCCGAAATATTTGACCCCAAGCAGCAAGCTGACGTCTTATTGACGTCTCTTTTTGGTCATTTTTGGTAACATTTGGTCAGCAAAGACGTCATAAGATAACGACAAAATGACGTTAAATTGACCTCCCTAAGTCACAGGCATAAGACGTCCCGTTAATGACGTCATGATGACGTTTTAAGATGACGAAAAATTGACGCATATACTCTTTTTAAAAGCTAAAATGATACGAAATTTTATTTGACAATTGAAATAGGAAAAAACTCCTTACTGCTTGCAATTTCCTTGCACTGCAAGGTCGCATCTCTGGGGACACTGTCCAACCTGGAGATGCAGATTTGTACACAAGCTGAAGATATTTCCTTCAAAGCTAATTGAAATCACCAACCGCAGACCAGTCTCGAAATATTTTGGTCTCATCGGTACGGTTTAGACAATAAAAAGGGATGATATTGAATAAGCGTGGTAGTTTATTGTCCATTGCGCCATCTATCGGTAGAGTTTTTTCCTATTTCAATTTTGTAGAATTATTAGTCTTATTTTTCTGTCATATGATATTTCGATTGGATTTTGACACGAATCATAGAATGTCACAAAATTTTTCTGGCGGGTTTTCTAAACATGGCGTCATTAGATTTTTATGAGCTAGTATAACGAAAAAAATTACGTCGAAAAGACGTCACTTCAACGACGTCAAAAACACGTCATTAAAATGACGTTAAAATGACGTCATAATTTTGGTCTGATGACGTCCTATGACCAAAAATGACTTAAAAATGACGTCATAATGACGTCAGCTTGCTGCTTGGGACATTGACAGGATCGGTAAAGAGCCGCTTTCATATATGGCGGTATGCATCGTGGGAGACTCGTCAAAAGAAACCCATCTTAAAAGGTTTTAAAAATGTTCTTAACATGAAGTCCATTTAATTACTGGCCTTAATTAACTTTATTGAATGTAAAGACACTTACCGGCCTTTTTAATTTTCGATACTCGTATCAAAGCAATGTCATTGAGTATGTTTTTTGTCCTTACTACAAATTGGGGATGTGATATTATTTCCTCCACTTTTAAATCCTGGACTGGAGGATTGCATTTTATTGTCTTTCGTACGTCGCTTAGGATGGCGCAGTCGGTTTCATTTTTAAGGCTGTGTTCCCCAACGCGAACAGATACACTTAAAATAAAATACTTTTGATAAGTAACTTGGTAAAACTCAGTTTTTTCTTAAAGCAAAGGCTGAAACCATATAGTCCAAGAGCCCGTGAGCGGCATACCTTCGTTATTTTGTTAAAGCTGAAATTTTCTTAGCACATGATCCCAACATAGTTAGAAGCGATGTTAGACTATAAAGTGACTTATAGTGGCTTTGGCAGGTATCAGGTGCCAAAGTTAATGAATTAAAACTTAACTTTCATTATTTTGCAAAAGGTGAATTTTATATATTATGTTACTTGGGTACGTACCTATTAGAAGATATTTCCTTAGTCGCCAGAGGCTTTAACAGTGCCCAACCCCTTAGCTGACAAACATTTTGGGGTGGTAATGGTCCGAGAAAGTCCAATATTTCTGTTATTTAACAAGATATGACAAAAACTCTTTTATAAGAAATGTAGGGGATCTAAATACGCATGTCCTAAAAATATTTCAATGTATACAGAGTGTCCCAAAAAAAAGTTATAGCTGCAAGGTACACTGTACACTTTGTATACATCAAAATACTTTTAGGACTGCCTCTTTGAAAACCCTACATCTCTTATTTTAGAGTTTTTGTCATATCTTGTTAAATAACAGAAATGTTGAACTTTCTCGGACCATTGGGTCACATCAAAATGTTTGTCTACCAATGGGTTGAAACTGTCAAATATGCCTGGCGACTCAGGAAATATGTTATAATTGGTACCCAAGTAACATATATAAAATTTGGCTTTTACAAAATGACAAAAGATAAGTTTCAATTCATTAATCTTTGGTACTTGGTCCCTGCCAAAGCCACCATGAGTCAAACTTCATAGTCCACCATTGCTTCTACCTAAGTTGGGAGCATGCGCAGAGACACTTTGAGCTTTCACAAAATAAAGGTCTGCCACTTACAGGCTTTTACTCTTATAATAATTACGTGCTCTCGAGCTTGTTTTAAGTCAACTAAGAAGTAGTAGAATACCATAAAACTAAAAATTTGGAGGTTTGAAGGCATCCAAGTAGGATTCGAAGTGATTCACACGTCACACAATATCGAGTGACACAGGAAGTTGTTACCACTCAGTTTTTCCTTGTTTTTAAGAGACTATTAGTGTTTTATACTGGCAAAATGTCATAGCAACCTCCTGTTTTCTACTGGCAAAACTCCTACCTACTCCTACTTTGATAAAACCAACATGATGGTATTTCAGCGGCAAAACTTAGTTAGGTTAAAGTAAAAGAGGTAAAAAACTATTGTCAGTTTGACAAGTGTCGACTATTTAAAAAATAAAATATGAATCTTTTAAATCAAAATGCGAGAATTGGAAGCCAGTGTGAGTCAGAGAATAAAAAATCAATATGTAAAGATATTTTGCCTAATACACAAATAACAAAAAAACCCATTTGGAAGCAGTTTTGTCAGTTATTGAAGAAGCAAATTATAAGCTAAAAATAAAATATAATCCTACCTTGTTAATAAAATACTATGTTGTAATTAAAGTTTGAAGTTTGTCTAGTTTTTCTCGTGAAATAGTCTTATCGAATATCATTCAAGAAAAAATTTTTTTAGGCAAAATATTTCTCCTGTTTTATTTAAGTTTGTTGCTTTTTGGTAATTTCGTTCATGACATTTATTTAATACCACTTGCCTTCGGCTCGTGTTAGTATTGAAAATGTCATTCACGAAATTACCAAGGCAACAATCTTTCATATAATCGAAATATTTTGCCGGCAAAATTTTCTCTCTTATGCTATTATATACGAAATTATGCTATTATATACGAAACTATTATTAAAGTTCTACAGTATAATATTTTTTTACATTATTTCAACCCTAAAACCATTTTCGGTTTAACCAAAAGTAACATTGACTTTCCTATTTTAAATACGTGCCCAATACGTGCCCATTTTTTGCCTATACTAAAATTGGATATAAAAATTTCTTTCCAAAAATGTACACAATATTATGTTTGTTTTTAAAATAAAGCTCAAAGATAATCATAAAAAAATCATTGGCGGCTATTATTTAAAGGTTACTTTTTCTAAGTAGGCTTAGATGGCAACCATTGATCATTTATGGAAATACTATTCTGTTTTAAAATCTTTTTAATACACCAGACCTAGTAAAGTATTCCGGATTTAAATCCATGGAAACAAATTCAACTGGTGTGAAAGAGCCTGTTAAAAATCTGGAAGGTGGACCTATGATTTTTGAATTTTTTAATATCGAAAAGTTCTGCAAAAACTCTATTTTTCGTAGAGCTTTACGTCTTTTGCCTTATAATCACCCAATATATTTTTAAGTTGAATAGTATTAGAAAAAATACTTACAGTTTTGCATCTTTTAATCCCAGGCAATGTGCTGCGGTAAGTATATAGTTATAATTGATCATTGTACCACCACACAAAAGTCAAGTCCTCGTAGCTAAAAAACAAATAAGAAAATAAAAAAAAAATTTAAAGTAGAGCATAGAAAAGTCTGGAATTAGCTGGAAGAATTCTTTAATAAAGGATGCCAAAAAGTGTAAAAATTGATTACTCTAGGGCTTTTAGTATACTTCGCAATAGCACTGCCTAGATAATTATTTGCAGGAATGTTAAAAAATGTTTGAAGTGTTGCTATACGTAATTTTTTTGAGGTACGGACCTTTTTTAATTGATTTTGGATTTTCCCATAAAAACGCACGCAAAAACATTTTTGTACATTTCATTACCCCTCCCAGTAAATGAAATTATCTATGCCAGTGTCTTTCCTGTGGCGTAGTGGACAGAGCATTGACCTTCGAAGCCAGAAGTCGCCGGTTCGATTTCTAGCGGGGAAGACATATTTAGGTAGTAGTTATTTAAAAATAATGTCCGTGGTAGCATTACCGCGTTGTCTAAAAGGTGCTGTGAAATTCATAACTGTATGTTTCAGTGCTTAGACAACGTTGACGGAACAGGGGAAACGATGGGTTAATCATCTAATAACCCGACACCCACGGTACTCTGGTATTTAGGCATAGGTATTCGTCGGATGTCAAAAAGAAAAAAAGTGTGCAATAGCCGTCTGAAGCAGAAAAAACTTAAATAATTTATTAACATAGACTATTAAACAACTTACAGGTTTGGTATTGTAGAACAGCCATCCATTTAAACTCGTTCATATTAGCATCTTCACCATTAACAATTTTGGTAAATGTGTCATCCAAATATCCGCATTCGGTGGGTAAAAGATGGAAATTTTTATGATTTGATACATCTGGAGCTACTTTTCGATTATGATATTCTACGGTAGGTTCCAGATAAATCGGTGTTGATGGGCAACATACCTGAAACAACATGTTCTATAATTTTAAACATGATAGATGAGGGGGTTAGTTTCAAGGTGCACAATCTTCAATTTTAGTTTTTTATTTGTTATTTTGTTTTATACAGTGCTAAAAGGAAAGTACCAAATTAAAAATGACCCTGTATAATTAAAGCATAAGAGTTCATGGTATACTTTATTTTTAAGCTATTTTTTGTTCTTAGTTAAGTCTTATTGGGCTTTTACAACTATTATTATTTTTAAAGTGTGTGCATACAGGGTCCGTCACGACGAGTTGAGTCGACAAGTATATAGGAAACGCCTAGGAATATTTTTCTGAAAATTTATATAGGAGGGTAACTGAAAGAGCTCTCTTCAACAAAAATATTTTCAACTCTCGACAACTTCTGGTTATACCGGAAGTAGACATCAACTTCGTTATTTTAAATGGAATGTCCTATTTTTTATTGAATTTTCGGAATCTACGTTAAATTTTAATACAACTTTGTATAAAACATCATACACCTAGATCTAGCCATTTTGCAGCAATTTCAGTTTTTTCGAAATATTTGACAGATGCAATCTTAGACAAAAATAACAATTTCCTGAAATTCAAACAAGATAGGCTAACTATTTTCTGACTTTGGATAAATAAGATCCATATCTTACCACTCACATGAAAATTTTCAAAAAAATATACAAGGTGCCCAAAAATTAACACCGTATTCTGATATTTTGAAAACTCAAAACTTCATTTTTTAAACGTCAACCTTATTTTTTCTTCGCCAATGGATTCTACGCTACAAAGAAGGGCACTTTATAATTACAACCCTATATTTAAAATGAACGGTTTGCGTATAAAGTGGAAAAACGAAATATTTCTTATCTTTATTAGGACACTCAAAAATGTCAGTTGGCTTTGGCATGAATGAATCAACAAAAAAACAAAAGCTATTCTGACAACAAATAAAAATACTAGCAGTTTGACGTGTTTGTGTATCGAAAGTGTTAATATGCCTCGTTTAAGATTCAGTAATGAAGATTATTTCAATTTATTAGTGATATACGGGGAGTGTGACAAAGTAATTAAAAGAACCTGCGAAACCTTCCGCACACGATATCCGGATAGGCCAAATCCCACGCATGACAGCCTTACGCGACTCATTTATAACTGTAAGACACACGGGCAATTTGTTGGAAAATATAACAGGAGAAAACTTGTTGTTGACAATGATGAAAATGAAGTTACAGTCTTGGCCTACTTTAGAGTGTATCCTGGAAATTCATTAACAGATGCGGAAAGAGATTTGGGAATTTCTGAGAAAAGTGTTCACAGGATTTTAAAGAAACATGACTTCTATCCGTATTCGTATAGATTGGTACAAAATTTAAGACCAGGTGACGATCAGAAAAGAATAGATTTTTGTGAATTTATTATAATTAAAACACAGGAAGATGAACGTTTTTACAAAAATTAATTTGGACGGATGAGGCAAAATTTCAGAAGAACGGTATGTTTAATCGAAAGAACTCCCATTACTGGAGTGATACTAATCCTCACCTCTTTCGTGAAAGGCAGTTTCAAGGTTATTGGAGTTTTAATGTTTTTGCTGCAATAAAAAATGACGGTGTGTTAGTGGTACATTTCTATGATGAAAATTTAAATGGTAAGCTTATTAGAGATTAAAAGCTTAATTGTATTTCAAATTCTCCTTTATTTTAGGGGAAAGATATCTCGAAATTTTACAAAATTATATAGACCCACTAAACCTGGACTGGAATCATCTGTGGTATCAACACGATGGGGCCCCACCTCATAATAGTGTGCTTGCAGACAACTTTTACGAGCTCACTTTGAGGATCGTTGGATAGCAAACAATGGGCCCCATCAATGGCCGCCACGTTCGCCGGATATCACTCCCTTAGATTTCTTTGTCTGGGGTCGTATTAAGAATACCGTATATGCCACGCCGATCACAACAAAAGAAGATTGTCAGGAGAGAGTTCGTAACGCGTTCCGACTTTTGCCTCCGCAAGACATTCAGAATGCTACTCATGGTGGTTTTTTAAGAAGAATTTACAAATGTGTAGAAGTCAGTTTGAACATTTGCTGTGATTAACTTCATCTTTATATCAGCGGTTCTTATGTTGTGTTAATTTTATTAATAACGTACGTTTGGCGAGCAAACTTGTTAGTTTTAGCGTGCCTAATTAACTCGATAGCTTTTGTTTTTTTGTTGATTCATTCAAGCCAAAGCCAACTGACATTTTTGAGTGTCCTAATAAAGATAGAAATATTTCGTTTTTTCCACTTTATACGCAAACCGTTCATTTTAAATATAGGGTTGTAATTATAAAGTGCCCTTCTTTGTAGCGTAGAATCCATTGGCGAAGAAAAAATAAGGTTGACATTTAAAAAAATGAAGTTTTGAGTTTTCAAAATATCAGAATACGGTGTTAATTTTGGGCACCTTGTATATTTTTTTTTGATAATTTTCATGTGAGTGGTAAGATATGGATCTTATTTATCCAAAGTCAGAAAATATTTAGCCTATCTTGTTTGAATTTCAAGAAATTGTTATTTTTGTCTAAGGTTGCATCTGTCAAATATTTCGAAAAACTGAAATTGCTGCAAAATGGCTAGATCTAGGTGTATGATGTTTTATACAAAGTTGTATTAAAATTTAACGTAGATTCCAAAATTCAATAAAAATAGGACATTCCATTTAAAATAACGAAGTTGATGTCTACTTCCGGTATAACCGGAAGTTGTCGAGAGTTGAAAATATTTTTGTTGAAGAGAGCTCTTCAGTTACCCCCTATATAAATTTTCAGAAAAATATTCCTAGGCGTTTCCTATATACTTGTCGACTCAACTCGTCGTGACGGACCCTGTACAGTCAATATAAAATTATAATACTTTGCAGTTCAATAGGATTTCCCATCAATTATCATAATAAATAAGTAAAGAAGTTTGTAATTTTAGTTGATTAGCTTTAATGGGTCAACTTAAATCAAATAAAAACAAATGTGAAAACATAGTTTTCCATTTTCCTCAAGTCTTGCATTCTCACGGTGCGATTTTAGTTGATCTACTTTGGTGGATTCGAGTGCGATTTAAACTTAACTTAAATGATATCCGACAACGGATGTCCCTTGCATCTCGTCCCCACTGCAGACTAAAGGGATTTATTTCAGCGGCGTAAAACATATGTGTATATTTTGCAGAAATGATAAATTTTGTTAAATAATTAGGTTGTTTACCTTATAGTTAGTACCACATTTGTAGGCATTCAGTTTTCTGTCACTTCTGGCGGTTGAGGTCTTCTTAGAGTCCTGAGTAAGTCTAGCATCGGTTGGCAATGCCTTAAATCTATACACTTTGCTTCTACGCCATCTGGTGTTCGACAGCTATCTTCTGAAAGTATAAATTGGTCGAGTCAATAAAACTGTAACTGAAAGTCCTCAGAAAACAGCTCCGATTTTAATTTTTTTCTTTCTGTTATTTAAAATCAGGAGCCTCTCAGAAGGGCGAAATAATTTGTATATGTTATTTATACAGGGTGTCCAAATACTCTTCCGATAAATTTTAAGGGGGATTCTCTATAAAAAAAAACTTCATATAACTCTAGGGTGTTAAAATTTAGGCAAAACAATATTTTTTTAAAATAACTTTTTTACCAATGAAGATATTTTTGGGAAATTAGGGAGACAGCTTCCATGCATTAAAGAAAATTATTTGACGTACAAGAAAAAGCATAATGTTTTGTCAGTATCGTCCATGAGGGATTTACTGCAAGTATTTTTTATGAAAAAAATGATACGCCACTACATTTCTCTCAAAAAAAATATGATTTTGGACTTTTGTTAGGTGTGAAGCAAATATATGGTCTTACTGATTTCTTTTTATTTGATGTATGGTTTTCGCGTAAAAAAATAAAAATTATTTCTCGGCGGTCAAATCAACTTCATTTGGTATATGGTCATGTGATGTCACATGGTTTAAAAAGTTATATAATTTCCTGCAAAGGTAAATACTATTATATGTAAAAAAAAATTCTATATTTATTTACGCGAAAACCGTTCATCGAAAAAAATATGGGATTATATTTGTTTAAAAGTAAACAGAAATTTAATGAAGTATTTTTTATTTTAGGAAAAAGCAGTTGCGTACAATTGTTTTTTGAAAAACTATTTACCACATATATACCACACGATACTAGTAAAAAAAATGTTGATGCTTGAGACCTCCTTTAAATTTCCTAAAAATATCTGAACTGGTATAAAAGTTATTAATTAATAGTCTATTCATAAGTAAAACTGCATCATATTTTGCATCATCTGTTGTCTCAGTTGCCTAAGTTTCTTACAAGAATAACTATCATTTCAAAAGCAAGATTTTTTAATTTAAACCTTACCCACGTTCAAGGCCGTATTATCCATTAGCCTGACTAGGCTGCAGCCTAGGGCGCCATGAAAAAAATAGGCGTCAGGCAGGGGAGTAATAGGCGTTAGACAGGGGAGGTTTTAAAAAGTTTAGGTTGAGTGTGGATTTTAGGTGACTAATTTGTCTGGGAGTAAGGTGCTTTGGAATGAAATAGGAAAATAAAAGAAGGGAAAGACTTTTTTTTCCGAAAATTCTAGCCTAGGGCGCTTCAAACAGTTACTACGGCCCTGCCCATGCCCACGTTTAACCAACAACAACATTAAACGGGTTCTCTTATATTGGCACCAGTTTACGTGAAAAAAAGATATTTCTGCTGGTTTGTTTATGTTGAAGATGAATCCTGCTGCGTGTTTGTTTAGATATTTAAAGGATAAAATAAAAATATATTTGATATAATTACAAATCGATTGATTTTGATTTAACATATATATATATATATATATATATATATATATATATATATATATATATATATATATATATATATATATATATATATATATATATATACATTCTGGATTTTTAAAAATCAATCTATACTAATATATAAAGAGGTAAAGCTTGTAACTTTGTAGGTTTGTAGGTTTGTGGTTTGTTTTAGCCGCCAATCTTCGGAAGTACTGAACCTATCATAAAAATTCTTTCACAATCAGAAAGCTACACTATTTAGGAGTGTTATAGGCTATATTTTACTATGATTAAAAAAAAGGTAACCATTCTCAACGGATTTTAAATGCGTTTTTTAAGATAGAATGATTTCAGAGGAAGGTTTATATGTATAATTAAAAAACATATACAGAGTGTTTCAAAAATTGTTTATATTTAAAGTTCTATATTGACGTTACATTCTCAACGGATTTTGATGCGGTTTTTTAATAGATACAGTGATTCAAAAGGAAGGTTTATATGTATAATAATTTAAAAAACATATACAGTGTTAAAAAAACTAGTTTACATTTAAAATTTGATATTACTTAACAAATTTTGATGCCGTTTTTTAATAGATAGAGTGATTTAAAAAGGTTTATATGTATAATAATATCCAAACAACATACAGAGTGTTTAAAAAATAGTTTACATTTAAAATTCGATATTGATGTTTCTATTTGCTTAATGTTTATTTTAAATTAATAAGATACCGCATCGTTATGAAGACACATAAAAATATTTAACATTATTTTTTGTTTTTGAAGTAATTCAGTATAGATTTTACACAGCTTTGTTAAATTAATTGGCTGACGTTTTTATTCTTTGGCAAAAAATAACCAATAAACAAGTCATGATGATTATGTTTGGTACTCCTAATAGGTAGAAAACTCTACTATTAAAATTGTAATTTGAGTTTAATAGAGAATTACAATTAAGGTCCTATATTATTTCTAAAACAAAAAAATAGTACTTTAATTTTTATCTATAATCATTAGGAATATTTCCTAAAATTATAGTTCTTTTGTTAAATGTTTTTCTAAGTTTAGACATATAGGTTAAAAAATAGTATATGAGAACGTATTGGAAAGCCTTATCAATTAAAATAATAATGTTCTATGAAAGGTTATTAAATATTATTTAAGGTTGTTCTTAAAATGCCAAATCTTAGAAGTAAGTTTTATTGCCGATTAGCACTCTTTTATCATAATTTTATAAATAACATAATATAAATAAATATCTTACGTGCATCACATTTTAAACAAAATCCAAAATAAACAACAAGTAACCACCACGAATACCGCATCATTCGCGATCTTGACCAACAGAAACTGACTCTAGGTTGATTCGAATACCGGTCAATTAACAAATTGCTTGTCTTGACTTTTATCAGTACAGGACTAGCAGAACATTGGCCCACGCCTACAAAATGGTGGGGATTTGTTGTTTTATCTTTAAAGAAACATGTGTCATTGATTAGTGGAATCATAAAGTAAATTTCCTTACTCTATGGTGGAATTTAGTAATAATTTCAGTAATTAAGGGCCATCTAGTAAACAGCTTTTTAATTTACTTTTTAATAATAAAATTCCATGCTTTACATTTTGTAAATATAAATGTTTCCCAACTATGGTACGAATCTTAAGGGGTTGATACCTTATGTGTTTTTATGAAAACAAAAAAGTTTCTATAAACATATGGTTTTTTGAGATACTTTAAAGAATAAATTAAATAATAATTATAAAAAAGAAAGTGCTGTGATTTTAAACAACAAGAACGTATTTAGCAAGCCAAGTATCGACATACTAAATATCTGGCAGCCCTTGCTGAACCGTGAAAATTTGGTCAGCTTCGGTAATCAACGCATAGTAATATCCGAGAAGAAACATAACGAGAAGCGACAGCTAGGCCTCCCGCCAAAATCGTTTATCTATAGAGCATGCGCGAACCAAGGTGTGTTTCCGTCAAACATATCAGCTGTTTCCCCTTTTCACTTTAGTTAGCGAGCTTATGTGCTTCGGATGTGTTGATCGAGTTAAAATCCGTTGTTGTGTAGTGTGCTAATTTTGGAAATTAGTTTAAGAGCGTAGTTGTGAAAAAATTTTAAAATTTGTATACCTATCCTGAATATAATATATTTTCTAAACTATTATTATGTTAGGATATCATTGTGCTTACCGCAGTTACCCATCTAAAACAGAAGAAGAAATAAGTCTTTTTTCGTTTCCCAGAAACCATTTTTGGTATGTATAAACATGATCGTCTAATAATTACTCATATACAACAGAATACCACATTATGTCTGAAATGAAATCAAGAAACTTTTGGTGTTATTGATTTCCATAAAGAAAAAAGCTTGGTTTATGCAGAAAAAAATTTAATTTTAGTTTTAATTTTAGCCTCAATATTTTCATGGGGTTATGCAGGTAGGTCGTTATTTAATTTTAATCTAGAAAAATGCTCTTCAGAAATTGAAGCCTTTGGGAAATTTGATCTTGTATTTAATAATGTACTTAAAACTTAGCTTGAATAATAAATAAACGTTGAAAATTAATTAGAACGAACCAGAACTAACCAGAAATTCTAGGTCATTTTTTTATACCAATGATAATGTTAAGCTTTTGCGCACCCTGCATAAAAACTCAAAATTTTCTCTTCGTGACTCGTATTTCTTTTACAAGTATTTTTTATATAAAAAATTACCGTTTGCCAAAATATTATTTTTTCTGTGCATTTGTGCTCTTGTTAACCCTATATCCGTGAAGTGTGTAGTAAATTTTTAGGCTTCCTCTTAGCCTATCCTATTGCACTTGCTTTAAGAAAAAATACATTTTGCGTTATCTATGACACTTGGACTCCTATACTATAAAACACAATATTTTGTAGCAAATAGAAAAAAGAAATCATAAATAATTAATATGTAGAAATAAAAAAAAAACAAGTACATTAGGACTCGGACTAAACTTCGCCGAACAATTTTATTAGTTTTCTCAGTGTAGAGACTGTTCACAATTTGTAGTTATTTTTCTCGAAAATAAGGTGTGTTTACGTCAACAATGTCAAACTAGAGGTTATGAGAATCAGACCCCAAAACTTCAAAGGAGCCGTCATTAATGTCGCTTCTCGTTATTGCTTTTTCTTTTTCTCGGGTAATATATCGTAGTTGTCGTAGTTTCTTAAGAGTAGTACATCAATTTTAGGCGTTTAACCAAGTATAACCGCGGTAATAATTGGTGACAACTTTGACGTATAATACATTGTTTAAACGTCAACATAACCGATTGGTAAATACTGTTTTAGAATTGGTTCTTCGCCTAAAATTGATGTTAGCTATCACTTGAAAACGGTTGGAGATAGACACCATCTAAAACGTCGTGTATCATTTAAAAATAAAGACAATGGAAATCCAAAAAAATAGTATTATTGAAAAGACTCTGTGCACTATACTACCAGGAAAAGACGTTCCATCCTGAGTGATTCTAAAAGCTGGAGATGTAAAAATATTTTTAAAAAATCTAGGCATTCCTATCTACGACTTCGTCAGTATAAGGCAACTAGTCCAATACTGTGTATATGTGTCTAATTAGTAGTCAGGAAATCCAAGTTTATCTTGTTTATAAATATATGTAGATATAAAAACTAATGTAAAGGTTACGAATAAGAACTAAAAAATGTAAACACATGCTCACAATATAATACTCAACAAATTAAATTTAAATAATTTATATTTAATAATATTGTTGACCGAAATAGGTGTTATAAAGTAAACAATGCTTTTTAATAGTTTGTTTATTTGTTTTTAGAATATTGTTTAAAAGATGCACTGAGGATCTTTTGTATAGATATCTGTACATTCTATCGTCATTAGGAATATTTGTGCTTTTACAAATATTTTCAAATTGATCATTATTTTTATTGTTTTGCCCACAAATAAAAAAGAAAAATAAGAATATAATATTTAAAAGGAGTAGTTTTTGTTCTGGCGTTTTTTAAGGATAAGGTTGTAATCACTCTGTATAAGCAATATTGCACAAAACTGCAGATAAAACGTGATTCTTAGAAATTATCGTTGGTTTCTACGTATCAATTTATTTAAAGAAATAAATGTAGGGAATCCCTTAGAAATTTGATTCTTGGAAATGCTTTGGGGATTCACCACGGATATTTATGACAGCCAACAACTACTTCAGGTGCATATTTTACAGATTTTCCAGTGTTAAACAAGAAGAAATTTATATATTTATTATACCTATAAAACATTATAATAGGACTTTTCCAACGCCAATCTGTATTCCGTGTAATTGTAGGAAATTAGTAAAAGTGCAAAGTTCTTCCCGGGGTGGCGGTTAGAGGTGCCGTACGGACGTTTTTATCTTCGGGGATCAAGGAAAGATTCACACTAAATTGACGGCATTTTTCTTCTGAATCTAAGCGCTGTGAGCGAAGATTCCTATAAGCTGATGGTATCCTGTTTGGTGGTGAACACGAGGTATTTCTCAAATGGCGGAAAATAGATGGGCGTGCCATGGGAACTGTCAATAGTGAAAGTGAAGGTTATACGTAACACCAGTAGCAGATCTTGGTTTGACAGCCGACAATTTATGCATTGCATCGATTGTAGAATTATTTTGTTTTCTTTTTGGAATTTCTGTGAGTTACGAGCTCGATTATCCAGATTTTCCGCCGACGAAGCCCTGGAAAGCATTTTCCGGAAGGTGGAGAGTGGTGGATTGGACCTGAAGGGACCAAAACCAAGAAAAAAATTGAATAGAATAGAACTTTAAGGTGGCTTGTTTTGTTTATAATAAAAAAGAATTACAACCTGACAAATACTTGCAGAGATTTTTTGTGAGAGACTATTATTTTATAGTTTTTTTTGCACATGGTTTTTAAAGGGGTCGGAACTTTGACTTGTATCGGGGCCCGCCACGACTCTCGACGGCCATGACGATACCTCTTGCATTATTTAAATTCAAATCCAAATTTAAATTTATTCAAAATTTTACATTTTACCATAATTTTCAGTTTTAATATCTAATTCTGTAGCAAAAACAATATTTTTTTTCTGTGGAGCCTAGCTGAATTAACAGCTGTTTATACCTTAGGCAAAATTCAGAATGATTGTGGTATTTATATTGTAAAGACATACCTTCTCATAATATATAAGAGAGATGTTTTAGTTAGATTTGGGGGTAATGGACTTTAGCCCCTGTACATTACTCCAAATGATTCAAACATTAAACAGGTAGAATGTGTTAACTTCTTGGGAGAAATTATGGATGTTGATTGAAATGAATAAATTACCCACATTGTATGTTTAGTGATCTATGTAATTAGGTATCTCCGGGACCATGTCACTAAAAACTCTGAGAGTTTTTACTTACATGAAACTAAATAAAACAGTTTATTGTTTCGTATAGCCTAGTTTGTTTTAAATTCTTTTATAGTGTTTGTATGTCAGAAAAGAGCAGTATGATTCATGCTAAGAAGTAAGAATGGATTAAAATGAGTCTTGTCGGGAGTAAATTTAGAAAGCTGAACAAACTCACGGTTCTGTCACTTTTACTTTTTATTGCGTCGTATTTGTCAAAAATAATCCTCAATTTTTTTGGCCAATGCTTAGATACATATAACCATAAAAACATAAGCACAATACAACCACTTGTAAAAGTATTAACCCTTTGAAAAAGCGACTTAAGCTGCAGTATTTCTTGATGAAGAATATAACTCATTAGACGAATTCATATAATATTCTTACTTTTCAGGTGCTTCTTAGCCCTCAGGTTTTAAAATTTACATATAGATACTTTGTTTTTGTTCTTTTTTATCTTTGTTGATTAGTTTGTCAAGATTTCTGTTTGTCAATTTAACAAATAAAAACAGTTATTCTTGTTTATATAGGTACTTTGTAAAATGGCATTTTTGCATAAATTGTGCTTTATTTAATTTACTCACTTTAACTAATTAAAAATAAACATAAATAATATAATCTGAGAATAGGTATTTTATTGCAACCACATAAACGGAAGTCAAGAATTAAACCACATCATGGGAACAGTTTTGCATATAATATTAGTTTCAGAAAATTTACTTTAATAGATTCCTACATATTTTTTACAAGAATATACGTTTTATTAGAGAATTATCGCAAGTTTCCTTAATAAGATCGTGTAATATTATTACCGGCCTTATTTAAATAGTGCTTGTACCCATAATTTGGAGTTATTGCAAATCATGTTGGCAGTACATACCATTAACCTTAAAAGAGAGAAAGAAAAGTTTAGTAGTTTTACTTTATTTTTTGTGTTATAGGGTTTTTTAAACACAATTACAGAAATACATTGGAAAAAGCAAGGTTTTAAGTATTTTTACTTCTAAAAACTTTTTGATTTTGTGGTCGGCAGCCGTTCGGTAACATCGAACTGTTCCGAAGTTAAAATAAAACCAAAATAAGGCACGATATAAAACCGACATAAATAAAGCCAGGAACTATCCTTATGAGGTGTTATATACAGTTAGAATTTTCCAAAAATCATTTTTTTTATTTCTTTTTTCTTAATGTACATATATTTAATAATACTCACAGAAAATTTTATATAGTTCCGATGAATATTTTTAAAGTTACACGCAAATTTGTAAAGGCATTTCAGAGTGCTTTTATGTGCTTGTCAAACTTTAAACGCGTTTTTTCTCAAAATGGTGTTTTCAAAGTCGGTGACCAACATTACTCGAAAACGGCTAAACTGATTAGTCTCAAATTTTAACACAAGCTTCTTAAATATATTTTTAGTAATTAATCGAAGATTTTTTATCACCGATAAATATTTATTTTTTTATAGGCAATTTAAGGCCGAAATTTTGGTCAATAATAGATTTTTTTGTTGAGAAACCGACATTTTGTTAAAAAAAAATATTTTGCTTATTCCTTCGAATAATGACTAGAGTTAACATTACTTTAACACAATCTGTTTGGTTTTTTAATTTCAAATTTTTCAGTTCAGAGATATACACTACGTTTATATCGAATAGTTGAAGCTAGCTTGAGTTAAGCGGCTTTTTAAAAGTGGCTTGAAAAAAGCGATATAAACGCGCGCGAAAGTGACTTGAATCGTTCAAGTCAAGCCTGAAAATAAGTAGGGGTGACTTCACTAAAGCCGATTAGAAACACGATATTGACGATTCAAGCGGGCTTAATAACTGGCTAACTTTAGATGAATGCTTCCTCGAACGTCATCAGTGTTAATTTTATACAGTGCGAACGTAAAGGTTGGAATAAATTCATTTAAAATTCAAGGGTATAACGTTTATCTGAAAAACGCTCGAACACGTCGATTTTTGTTTTTAGCTGTCGTTTTTTTAATATAAATTTATGTATACAGGGTGGCCCAAAAATAAGTTACGGTCATAAACTTAATTTTTTTAAATGTAAACACCTATTTTTTATTTTAGATTTAGGTTCTACATCAAATTCTAAGTACATTTCATGTACCATGTCCTATACCTAAACTCGACCGTTGACGATTGAACACAATAAAAGGCTATTTTTGGAAGATTTATTTATATCAAGCAAACCTATCAGTTATTGTTTGCTTATTTACATTTTTGATTGGTGTTTTTGATTGTCAACTTGTCACAATTTGTTTACTTCAAATAATTTTGTGTGAATTTAGAGTGATTTAGATGCCTAAGCAAAGTTTTGCTTGTGTTAAGTTTATCAAAAGATTAAATTAAAATTTCAAAAAATGGTACGTCTTAGTGAGCGAGAGCGAATAGAGATTTTGATGATGATTGGTTATGGAAACAGGATGCGCATTCAGATGGAAGTCTGTGAAATTTATAATGCCAAGTATCCTGATAGGCCACGTATATCTCAAAGTACTGTCAGTAAGTAGAAAAGAATATCGGGATTTGGGTCATGTCAGGGATAATTATACGAAAGGTCGGTCAAGTACATCAGAAGAGAAGCAACTAAATGTTTTGCTGGCAGTTGAAGAAGATTGCCATAAAGCGACTCGCAATATTGCGTTAGGAAATCAGAGGTCCCAGACATCCGTCGTTAAGTATTTAGGTATAAATAAATGGCACCCTTACAAAGTCCAATTGGTTCATGAACTAAATGAAGATAACCCAGATAGGCGTTTAGAATTTTGTGAGAGACTTATGGACTTGTGCCATGACAATCCACAGTTCTCAAAAAAATTGTATTTTTTGATGAGGCAACGTTTTGTCTTCATGGTAGTGTAAACCGGCAAAACTGCCGATATTGGGCTACTGAAAATCCGCACTGGGTGATGGAGTGCCACAGCCAAGTCCCTCAAAAGTAAATGTTTGGGCTGGGGTGATTGAAAACAGGGTTATAGGGCCCTTTTTCTTTGAAGAAAACTTGAATGGTGAGAGGTATTTAGAGTTTTTAGAAAATGATTTGGTTCCATGCCTTGCCACTTTATACCCCGATCCAGAAGACCCGGATATACCAGATAATTCCTTATGGTATCAGCAAGATGGAGCTCCAGCCCATTACACTCGTCCCATGCGCCAGTACCTGGATACCGTTTTCCCTGGACGTTGGATTGGTCGGAGGGGTGCAATTGAATGGCCGGCCGGATCGCCAGATTTGACCCCTTTAGATTTTTTTTTTGTGGGGGTATCTTAAGTCGAAAGTTTATGTTAATCGGCCAAACAACATCGAAGAATTAAAAATTAGAATAACGGACGAAATAAGATTGATAGAACCTTCTGTTATCGATAACGTTTTACAAGAATTTCAGCATCGACTGGGATATTGCCAAGAGGTTCGTGGCGGCCATTTCCAACACTTAATAAATTAATTAAAATATTTTTATGTACTCTTGCTTGATATAAAGAAATCTTCCAAAAATAGCCTTTTATTGTGTTCAATCGTCAACGGTCGAGTTTAGGTATAGGACATGGTACATAAAATGTACTTAGAATTTGATGTAGAACCTAAATCTAAAATAAAAATATCTATTTTTTAGATTTGAATGACCCTAGTTCCACAACTATAAGAGATAGACATATCAAATGTGGTATTTAGAGGTGGGCTTAACAATGAATTTTGATATCGGTGATCGCTGCTACTGCTCTCTAAAAGTAGCTGCTACTGAAAACTGTGATATTATCACTCTTTACGGGTACATACTAAATTTTCATAAATAAAGTCATAGTTAACCTTGTTAAAATTGAATGAAGAAAAAATATATAATTTTTAAATACATTCTGTCATTTAATATACATATAATTTAATTACTGATTTGCAATAGCATATAAGTAAATGTATATAAAAAAAAACAGACATTACACGAACTACATCAAATATCTTTATTTTTTTTATAAACATTTATAGCTTTGATCATATTTTTCAGGTCCCCCATTCGCGACAGATTTATTAACAAATCAAATTGATAAAAAAATAGTTTTCATCCGGTAAGCAAGCCAATTCGCATCCCGTTGCACTAACGTAAACATGCATAATCACCATAAACATAAACGAGAGGTTAGAATCACTGAATCACAATCACCGTCCAGTGATCGCAGTTGCCGTTTAATGTTGTGGTTACGGGCAGCGGCACCTCTGCGAACTGCGAATATTAAAAAGTGTTTTTTCACTGCTATCGTGAGGCAGAGGCGCAAGTAGCAGCTACCAAAATGATTTGTTAGTAACCGGTGATTGGTAGCAGCGACTGCGACACACCTCTATAACATTTGCACTCCGTCGAGATCAGTGTGGAAAACAGGTCTACTGAGTCTACTGTGAAGTTGGATGCAAAACTACCTCATGCGTTCGACGATGGCCTAAAATGTGCTTGACTTCGATTTTCAATCGACTTTCAAGCCACCGAAATAAACACGTAGACTTGAAAATCGCTTCAAAGCCGCTTTGTTTTTAAGCCAGCTTCAACTATTCGATATAAACGTAGTAATAGTTCTCCCGCAAAACGGGTTTTTAAGTGGAGCTCCCGGAGATTAGCTGTAGCTCCTTTCCAAATAAACATTTTTACTAATACTAAGTCTTACACTACAGGTAAAAGATACCATAATATGTGTACAAATTTTTAGATCAATAAATTTAAAAATTTTCTCAGAAATTTCGCTTTTTTTTGGCCTTCTGTATATAACCCCTTAAGGGAGTCCTTATCCTACAATGCATCTGCGCAAGCTCAGATGTCAAAATAAGGCCGGTATTATTAGTGCCTGGCCTTATTTTACCGTGCAATAATTCTCTATTAAGAAAAGAATAACTATAAATTTATTAATATTTTAACCGGTAAATACCTGCTGACGAGCTGATGCTAAAAACCACATTATTTTTAAAGAGATGCGTCAGAGGTCTGTTTAAGTTAGTTTAATTGTTGATCTTAAAAATAAATTTAAAATTTGTCAATAAAACTTACCTTATTTATGTAAATATCATAATTTTCCAGAAATTAAATTTGAAAACAATTTTTTTAACAGACAGAAAACAATCCAAATCTAGTACTTTTATAAAAATCATTGTGGCAACCCTGAGGTATTTATATATATTATAAATACCTCAGGGTTGCCACAATGATTTTTATAAAAGTACTAGATTCCAAAAAAAAGTACTAGAATGTACTAAATTTGAGAAATAACCTAAAAAGCTAAAAAATAGTTTTAAAATTCAGAAACTTTTGGTCCATTTGTCCTCTTGTAACACATATCCTGGGACACACTGTATGTGTGTGTAGTGTATAATATTGTACCTGTTTTTCCGATAAAAATAATTTTAAAGAGCAAAAAAAAAAAAGGTCCTCACCGTGTTTTCTTTCAATTCTACGTACTTTAAATTCAAAATCATCAAATCATCCACAAAATTATTTATTAAGGCCCGATCGTATTTTGCCGCCTCCTAAACTACGTCTGCCGCCCCCTAAAAACGCCGCCGTAGCCTTTTGGTAAATGCGCCACTTAATTTTAAAAACGTACTAGATTTTCATCAGTACGTACTAAACCACTAGATTCTATTAAAAAGTACTAGATCTAGTACAAATGTACTAGGTGTGGTAACACTGAAATACCTATTTTCAAAAGAAAACATCCTGCTTTTCTATGCTATCCATGCCTTACAGGAACTCATCAGTGAGGCTGTAACGAGTTTTTAGTGCATAGCATATAAAACAAGCGTCCATTTATTAGACAAGTTTCATTGTCCAGCGGTAGATATTAAAGACGCTTGTTTTCTATGCGACTGGCATGTACCTAAATAAAAACCATCTATTTCAACCAATCAAATTACACGTAATTGTGATTTTTACTGTAGTTTTAAAAACACCATACCAGTACCTCTTTTAGTTCGGTGAAAATGTTAATTTTGTCCCAGGGTTGTCGATTCTGAATGCGCCATTTTATTATAGAGCATATGGCCCACCTAGAGGCAGCTAGTATCTTTCTCTCGCGCAATCCCGACTGGGTTTTTATGGGACTACCACGAAAGTGCCCTCTATAAAATAAAATAAATCGGTTCACAAACGCCGGAGTAATCGCGTAATATTCACAAAATAAAACGTTTTGGGTCGGTTAAAAATTATTTTTAACTAGTAAGCTATTAAAAGGGAAATTATTTATTTTACTTTTACATGCATGATATAAGCTACCTACATTTAGTAATTTAAAATTTTCAATAAAACCAGCTGGAAAAAATTTTGATGGAAACACGCCTATTTTCACTTAAGGCCTAGTTTTAATGACACAACAAAACATATCGTTAATTTTTAAGATGGCGATCATAGATCAGTTATTATCGAATTTCGTGTTTTGAATGTAGACTGACAGGGAATCCCTTAATTATTTTTACAAATCAAGAAAGCTGTTAGGGAATCCCTTGATATATACGGGGTGTAATTTAATTAATAGTTAAAAATACAGGATATGATTGCTAACCCTTTTATAGGAAAAAAACTTTATATAAATATATGTCCTTAACCTCTTGAGCTACAGGGTTTTAAAGTTTCAAGAAAAAATCGTTTTTATAATAATATTATAACTTTAAAACTGTTCGAGATATTCATATAAAATTTGGCATGCTTCTAAGCACCAGCAGGATTTTTTAATGTAAAACAATTTTAAATATATCTACCAGTGGCGTCTGTACAGGATAAATACTGAGTATTCTTCCTTTTTTCTTTTGCTTTTTCCAAAAACAAAAATAATCTTTTGAATCCTCATTTACTTTACAACAAATTTGATCTCTAGATTTTTTTCGTCCGATGCACCGTTTTTGCGTAAAAAACTAAAAATAGAGCACCAGACTAATAGCTTAAAATAATTTTGCTATATCAAAAATGCATCAAAAACGGTTTTTATTTTTTACGCGAAACAGTGCATTAAACAAAGAAAACTAAAGGAGTCAAATTTGTTGTAAAATAAATTGAATGTTAAAAATATTTTTATTTTTAAAAAAGCAATGGTGTACCACCTTTTTTAATCCCCAGTATACATCACGTTCGGACGCCACTGTCAAAAGCAATTACAAATCTTTTACATCAAAAATATCTTGAACAGTTTTAAAGTTATGATAAGAAATAGATTTTTTCTTAAAATTCTAACACTACTCCATCCTAGTACACTACATAAAGTGATAAAAAAGTAACTATTTTTAACACTTCGAAGCTTTTTTCACACTTTGAATTAGTGTTTTTTTCAATGTCTACTATGCAATGCAAATGCAATGTAATAGTAAACGCGACATCAGCTAAACTAAACGGTCAGTTACCTTTGATTTAATTTAAAATTTGATAGTTTGCAAAGAAATTTATTAGAAATTATTGAAAATTAATAGTAATAATGAAATTGGATGACTAGGAAATTTAAAAGGAATTTATAGTGTTTTAGTATTATTTCTACAAAAAGTAAGTACATACAATTTTCTAAAATTAAATAATAAATGCATAGTTATGAAGGGGAAAATTTTCTCCTTAAAAAGAAGGTGGCTATGATTTTTTTGTTGCAATATAATGGCTGTGTGCAAAAATTAAAATTAATAAGTTTAAATAAAAAAACATGTATAAAATGGCATTTTGAAAAATTTTTATACGGTCGTGGAAAAATATAGTATGTAACACATGCATAAAGTGTCTTTTTTGCTTATGGGATTGCCGCACTCGCCTGACAGCTCGTGCTGTCAAACTTCCCATTCGTAAAAAAGTATCACTTTATGCACTTGTACATAAATTACTATTTAATTATAGCAATATTTTCGTAAAATTTCATTAGCCTGGCGCCTTTAGTTTTTTAGATTAAATAAATAATAGTTTAAAAACTAAAAAACACGCTTTATATGCAACCGAACTAAAAATTAGAAAATAATTTTTCATTACAAAGAGTTTGTCACTTCAGAGTAAAAAGCGTGGGGTGCATTTTACTATTTTTTCATAACTTTTCCCTCATAGATATTTGCAAATAGAATAATTATAACATTTAATATATTAAGCACCCCACGCTTTTATTCTGAAATGACAAACTCTTTGTAATGAAAAATTTTTTCTAATTTTTAGTTCGGTTGCATATAAAAGCGTGTTTTTTAGTTTTTTTAAACTATTATTTATTTTTCATTTTTAGTTCGATATATCAATTATTAGTTTTTTAAAATAAATGCTCCAGTTTATTCACTAAAAAATTCCTTCGCCATTTTCTCAAGAGACACATAGTCAATTAAAAACGAAGCAAGTGATGAATCAATTACCCTTGCGCATTCGCCATAATTAAAAAAAACCGGAATTTATTTATCCTGGCGGTGCTAATCAGGATAACGGGATACTGTTTTTAAATTATTGCATTGTCATCGGTCCTTGATACGTCTGCAAAGTTTCAAAGAAATTGAATCGCTGGAAGTTGGTAAAAATTAGGCTCATAGATTCCGTTACATAGATAGATAGTTACAACCCAAGTTAATAAAAGCGTGTTAAAAAAAGTTATTTTCGCTATTTTTGTACCATCACATCTTCCTAATGGTTGACTTTTGACCCCATGTTTATAAAGCAAAGTTCCATTTATTTTGAACAGGGAATTACCTGTAGGTATTTTTTAATTCATTACCTGTGCAAAATAGGCGTGATGACATTCGGAAATTACTGTTATTGTGTATTCATCATACAAGATTTATGGATCGTAACAAACGTGGTTATTTTAACAATGTAATTAAAAGTAATATTTAATTTTTAAAAAATATGGCCATAAACCCAAAAACAACAGTCAGAGGGAATAGCGTCACGAATAGATACAGTGCGATAAATATCACAAATTTAAGATTGGTATTTGAGGTACCTTTAGGACCTACACCTACTAGAGGTAGCGTTACCGCTTTGCATATTAACAGCTTTTGTGAAAGAGAAACGCTCCACTGGGCTGAGACTCTGTAAGAAACATAAGGAAAAGGAAAATAGGGATAGAGAAAGGAAAGAAATACTTATATATCTTTTTTAAAAGTCGTATTCTGTAAAAGAGGTTTTTCTATTTCTGCTAGGAAAAGAAGCAATATTTTAAAGAGTAAAGGACAACTATAAATGCTAAAAAGACATTTAAATGTGTGTCCTTCTCAGTTTTGCACATTATGTAATATGTTTTTATTTTATAACAAACTTTTTTCGACAATGGGTCTGTTGTATAAGTGGCCGATAGAATAAACTATGAATTTCTCTTTTAGGTCAAAAAGTATTTCTTCTCTTCATATCTTTGTATGTATCCTAAATCAGCCCCTGCTTGGAGTATTATTTCAATGTCTGAGGAATGGACGCATCCACCTAATTCACAACTCTTAACACACCCAAGTTTATTCACTTTACAAGTGAGCTTCCTTCTATTTCTGTTACTCTATTACACATATTTTTACCTTTTTCTCTAAGGCATAGGCAAATATATTTCTTCGCCATCAACTTTAATTAGAACAACACTAAAATATTCTTGTACTTTCAGCTTTGCTTGTTTCTTTATATTTTATCTATACACAACGCCAAAAGTCTTGGACCCCTAGCATTTTTATACTTCTAATTTATTTAGAAAAAAATTAAAAGAACTAATTCAAAGTGTTGTCCATGTTGATTTTAATTTAGTTGAAAAAAATATATTTTGAGTTCATGTATGTAAATAAAAGAAATACCAAAAAATAAAAAAACAGTGTTAATTTATAAATAACGTTTATTGCAACAAAAATTACCTGTATGACAATACAAAAAGGAAAATACAGCTACTACTCTGTGGGCCTTCGCCTACTTCTGAGTAATGAGTTTACACGTCTGGGCATGGAAATGATTAAATTATGAATTAATGGAAATGATTAAATTATTAATTTAAATAACTGCGATATGCGGTCCCCTTCTTCTACGGCGGCTACCGCAAGTTCCTTCTCGGTTTTAGGTGGTGGATTGCGATGGTGTATAGGTCTGCAAACAATATCCCACAGATTCTCAATTGGATTCATGTCTGGGGAATTAGAGGGCCACTTTATTCTGTTGATTTCTTTAGCATCAAAAGGCTCCTGACCTCTTCTGCCTCAATGTGGTCTGGCGTTATCATCA
Organism: Listronotus bonariensis; assembly: GCA_014170235.1. Lineage (NCBI taxonomy): Eukaryota > Metazoa > Arthropoda > Insecta > Coleoptera > Curculionidae > Listronotus > Listronotus bonariensis. Next base: position 76,610 of record JACEGR010002314.1, on the reverse strand, counting down.
ATAAAAATTAAATTCTCTCCAGTTTCATGGAGGGGAATGACAATTGGCCTAATAACATTTTCCATGTAAATTTCGCTAGTCATATTTTGTTGTATGCAAATTCAAGGAGTCGACGGTTGTACATTATTCCCCCAGAACATTACTGTTCCCCCTTGATAGGGAACGACTTCACGAAGATAGTTGAGTCTTAACTAACGCCCTGGCTCTCTCTATACCCTTTGACAATGGTCATCAGCGACCAGCCGAATCATGATTCGAGAAAAGACTCTTTTCCACTGGGGTAAAAGTCATTTCCTATGGTTTCTCGCCCACTGGTGTCGGGCAGCAAGGTGTCGAGGCAATAAAAGAGGTACCCTTAAAAATCTTCTAGCCCGTAAATTTGCGCTGTGAAATCTTCTGCGCATGGTATTGGTGAAAATTACGCGGTTGAACGTACCTTGGAAATGATCTCTAATGGCTGGGGCCGTCGCGTTCCGATTTCGGCAGGTAAATTCGATAACATATCTGTCCTTCCTTTCGGTAAAAACTCGTGGCCGTCCACTAAGAGGCAATCTTTCCACATTTCCAGTTTCTTGATACCTGTTGATGATTGGACTCATAGAAGATCTTGGAATATTTAAACTGGCTGAACTATGGTCATGGGAACATCCAGATTCATGCAGAGCAATTATTCTTGCTCTGTTATATACAGAAATTTCAGGTCCTGGCATTTTCAGTAAGAACCAATGTAAACTTTGCGTATTTAAAAATGCAAATTAACTAAATAAAAGTAATTAAACAATTTCAAATATTCGCAAAAACCACAAAAACTCTTTTCTCCACATAAGTATATAATCTTTTTATTTCGTAAATAAAAAAATATTTTTATCTGATACTAAAAATCATGCAGGATTCTTTATAACCAAGATATACAGGGGGCCCAAGACTTTTGGCGTTGTGTATATGTATCTATCCGTTAATATTCCAAGAGTGTGCAAAATGTCAAACCTTCTGCCTATATGTGTTTTTTTGTTTTTAGGTCAAAAAATTTAATCGGTTACAAAGGATTTGGCATAAAAGGTGGGAGTGGGTCATGGCCCCTATGGCCCCCTTATGACCGCCCCTGTAATGTTCATGGGCTGGACCAAATTTGTAGTTCCAGGTCTAACTGAAGTAACATGTACTTTTTTTCTTATGTAAACAATAATATAGAATTTGTTACCCAAATCTTATTTGGATACTATGGATTCTCTACAATCCATATTGGATACGAAGGGTAAAGCCCAATTAAATTGATCTATAACTTAATTAAGTTGGTGTAAATACTTTTATATTAGGAATAATTAATAGTTTAAAAAACTAAAAAACACGCTTTTATATGCAACCGAACTAAAAATTAGAAAATAATTTTTCATTAAAAAAAATATTGTCATTTCATAGTAAAAAGCGTGGGGTGCATTTTACTATTTTTTCATAACTTTTCCATCATAGATATTTGCAAATATAATAATTATAACATTTAATATATTTATCACCCCACGCTTTTTACTATGAAATGACAATATTTTTTTTAATGAAAAATTATTTTCTAATTTTTAGTTCGGTTGCATATAAAAGCGTGTTTTTTAGTTTTTTAAACTATTAATTATTTTTCATTTTTTAGTTTCTGCTACTCTTGACAAAATGGCGAAAATTTTTTTAATGAACAAGAGTGGCAAATTTTAAAATTTTTCCAACAGATTGCAACTCACTAAAAATTTCTTCTTCATTAAGTAGCAAAGTTTGAAATTTTGCCAACAGATGGCAATCCAGGCAATGTTTGGACCGTTGCCAATATATTGCAAACCCACTAAAAATTTCTTCTTCATTTAATAGCAAAGTTTGAAATGTTGCCAACAGGTGGCAACCTAGGTGTTGTTTTTATATTTTTATAATATAAAGGAAAATTTTTTTCCTGGCGATCCAAAAAAGAATGTTAATTTTTATTAATTGCACATTATGTATTATGTATACATTACACATAATGTAATTTTTATTATGGAATCCTTGAACTCATGGTGCAACTAACCCTATATTTTTATTGTTCATAAAAATTGAACACCCATGGTGCAACTAACCAAATTGTGTAAAACTAAAAATTTCTTCTTCATTTAATAGCAAAGTTTGAAATGTTGCCAACAGATGGCATCCTAGGTGTTGTTTTTATAATATAATGGAATTTTTTTCCTGGCGATTCAAAAAAGATAACGGGATACTGTTTTTAAATTATTGCATCTTCATCGGTCCTGACACGTGTGCAAAGTTTCAAAGAAATCGAATAGCTGGAAGTTGGTTAAAATTAGGCTCAAAGATTCCGTTACATAGATAGATAGATAGATAGTTACAACCCAAGTTAATAAAAGCGTGTTAAAAATAGGGTCCTCGATTTAGTCCACGGACATATTTCATCCCCGCAGGGTAAACTAGAGTCAAATTTCTAGAATCAAGAAATTGTAGGTTTTCAAACCGTTGTGTCACAGCCCAATAGGTTTTTAGGTTATGATTATGATTTTCTTTTTTATGGTTAATATGTATTTTAATTTTCACCGGATATAAAAATTTGCACTTGACATTTACATTCATATTAAAAGTTTACAAAAAATAACCGAAAAAAGTTTTTAATAAGTTCAATGCATATGCCCGCCCGACAAGGATAGCTATATTGTTTTTAAACCATTGTCCGAGATGTATTCAAACACGGTTAAATACGTGACGTATATGACGTCACTGTTTAGCAAGAAAATGTAATGTTTTTAAAGTGATTTCAACCGTATTAACAAAAAAATGGCTCAAGTTAGTAATTCCTTCTCTGTTATAAATATATTTAAACAATTTTGGTCATTGGTCATCGTATTATTTAAATATTATAAAAGCAGCCATCTTTTTCTTGGGAAAAACCTCCCAGCGATTAAAAATTATTTCTTAAGGTAGCAAAGATTACTAATATTTATACATTTTAAATATATCACTGCTAATTGGTAGCACAAATTCCCAAAATTAATGGCAACAATATATCAGGATAAAACCTTACTATTGGATAATAGGTATTAAAAATAAACATTATATTTCCTTTCTTATATTTTATTAATATCTTTTATTAATCACAATAAAAATATATTACGTAATACCAAAAACAAGTTAAATAACCCTTAATACAATTTTGTTATTGTAATTTTGTTTGTTTACAAAATAAATTATCTAAAAGTTGGTTTTTTAATTAATTATTTTCAAATAAAAAATCTGGTCTTGATATAGAATATTCAATATTATTCACACACACATACATAAATCACAATCTAAAGCTATTTATATCCTTATTACAAAAAAATATAAAAACATACCAAGTGTCCCATTTTTAGTACAAACTACAAATTGTTACAGTTTATTTTTAGGTCGATCTACGCGACCCTTGCGAGATAGTGTATACACATTCTCTTAAATAAAAACCCCAGATGCGAGCCAAAGAAATAATATAAAAATATAAAGCAGAAAAACGTTCTTGTGCAGTGCCGGATCAAGCGTAAATCTGTGAAGCGACGGCTTCAGCGTCAGAAAAACAGGGGCGCAAATTTAAGGTAAAAGAAAGTAAAAAGTAAAAACACAACAAATTTTCTACTTGGATATAGGTAAATAATTTTTTTGCTCTCTAACAAATTTATTTCTTCACTGATCCCAAGAGTGCACCAGTAAGTCTTTGTTTCACTAGAAAACAACCAGGGGTCACGAAGTCACGATACAATAGAAGTGGTTGTCGTTTCATTGAAAACTGGTATACCAACCACAACGACAGCCAGTCCTATTGTATCGTGACTTCGTGCAGGCCATGATCCGGCACTGCTCTTATGCTTTGTAATAATAAAGGCTCGGTACACTTATTTAACATACTTATTCAATTTCAATTATTGGGTTCTTATTTTTTTATTTATTACGAGAACAATAATTTTCTTAAGAAAAATGCACCTAAAGTATGTAACAAAAATAACCTTCAATGCCTTAGTATTAGGTCGATAGGTAGCTGAGAAATGTTCTAAAATTAATAGTGCTGGAGATATAATCAACATGTTAAAGACACATTTCTTTTAACATTACGATATAAAAAGACAGTAGTTGACTCTCAAGGCGATGACAAAATCAAATGTCAAATTAACGCAACACGAAAATTAAAACTTAAATAGATCATTTTTGGGTCTTGCCGTACTTTACTAATTTTTTAGTTTTCGACAACTGAGTTGTAACTACGATACAAGAACGTTTTGATAAAACACATTTACGTACATTATAGCAATTGGTTCTGGTCTTTCTCTTAACACTTTATCATGCAGGGTGTTTTAAAAAACATACGCCATCGTCCAGGAAAAAGTTCCTTATGCAAAAATAAGAAAATAAGCTCTTATAAACGTGGGTCCGAAAATACCTCTTTTCGAGATACAGAGTGTTAAAGTTTAATTGATTTTTCATTTTTTTAAATTTGAAAACCATGTAGCCGATTTGAATAAAATTTGATAAGCAAATTTGCATTATAATAAAGCATAATGACAGTAAAAAGCTGTTAACAGCTGTGTCAGTGACGTATCTATTTTTTCCTTAAAAGTATCTGGCTGGGGCTGTGTACGCACGCCACTGACACAGCTTTTTACTGTCATTATGCTTTATTATAATGCAAATTTGCCTATTAAATTTTATTTAAATCGGTTACGTGGTTTTCAAATTATTAAAAAAAAATGAAAATTAATTAAACTTTAACAGTCTGTATCTCGAAAAAAAAGAGTTTTCGTACCCATGTTTATTAAATCTTTTTTCTTATTATTGCATAAGGAACTTCTTTCCGGACGATGGCGTATGTATTTTGAAACACCCTGTATGTATAAAACTCCAACTTAAACATATTTCTTATACGTAATATCTTGCTTAATCTATGGCCTTATGTTATCCAAAATCCAGTCCATATAGAATTTTACTAGAGTGTAAACTCCAGGATAACCTTCTGTTCCACAATATCTGGGCCCAAAAGATACAATTCCCTAAAAAAACATATTTTATTAATGATCATTTTTTTAAATTATAATTTTATTTAAATAATATAATAAATACAGTGTGTCTAAAGTCAGGACTCTCCTCCTAACTTTAAAATTTTTTCATGAAAATTCAAGGACTTTGGTAAGGCAACATAAAGCAAATTGTTGACAAGTAATGACATATACAGCGTGTCTACTTAAGTTCGCACCATATGAAAAACTTTTTATTATTAATTTTACGAAAAAACGTATTCCTTATTATAGTTCTGCATGGTGTAAAACCTAAAACGCAATTATCAGATATTAATTTTTGCAGTGGTATACGAGATATTTCAAAAAACATAAATTTTGCTCAAAAGGAAAGTACCCTTATTTTTCATAATCTCGAAACATTTTATAAAGAAAATATGTTTAGTAATAAAAATAAAATTTAAATATACAATCTTGTTCATTTAAAAAAAACTTTTTTTATCACTTTTTTTTCCTGTGTGTTAAGGGTAAAATTTTTAGTTTGTACATTAGGGTAAACTTATTTCAAAATGTAATACGTAAAGAAAGCTTAAGGCTAGATTTATAGATTGACGTTTCTGTTTCCGTTTGCCATTTGACGTTTTCAGTTAGAAGATGAAACAACAACTTTCCATTTGTCAATTTATATTTTCTGTTTACCATTTCCATAAACCATATCAGGAACCCAAACGTTAAACGGCGATCGGTGACGGAAACGTCAATCTATAAATTTAGCTTAAGAACTGTCAAAACAGAAAAGTCACAGAAACGCTCGTTATAGCAGAAAAAAATGTTAAAGAAAGTTTTTTTTTAATAAACCAATTTTGTATATTTGAAAAGTGTTTTTAATCCTAAACATCTTTTCCTTATAAACATTTTCGATACTATGAAAAATAAGGGTACTTTCCTCTTGAACAAAATTCACATTTTTTGACATTCCTCGTATACAACTGCAAAAAATTAACATCTGATTATTGCATGTTAGGTTTTAGATTATAAGGGACTTTTTAATAATAAAAGTTTTGCATATGGTGCGAACTTAAGTTGACACGCTGTATCAATGTCAAACTAAGAGTAAGGAGCCATTAAAAAAATAAATGAAAGGGGGCTCTTGTGGCACATTATTTTAAAGCTCCTGATGAGTACTTTATAACCATAGAACATAAAGTCAATATCTTCACCTCCTACATATTGCCGCAACAAATAAATGGAATGGAATTGGTGTGTCTGTGTGCACGTGACAATGTAAAGAAAAGAAATAAAACTGTTGTATTTCGTGCAATTATCTAAAATGCGTGGCAGAGCGCTTTCGGTACCACCCCACGACGTATGGACCCAGCGATTCATTCATAATTTTATGATAAACATTAAGACAACAATCCTAATAGGCAAAGGGGGTAAGGCAAGCGAGAAATGAAAATGGCGGACTTACTTTTTGACCTTGGTCGATAGTATGCACCCAACGACGTTGATCTCTCTTTACCTGTGAAAAGTGAGGTGCGGAAATGAATAGTCTAACCTTCTACAAACAAAGCACTGCCTACCCATATTGTCTTTAAAAACATTTTCTAATCACCAACAAACACCAGAAAATACACAAAAAACGCATTATAAGCTTTATTTGATCACTTTTGGCTTTCCAAATTGTCAAATGACAGAAACCAACAGAAATGACAAAGCAAAGGGGCGTCACCCACAAGCGTTTAGGAAAAGTTCATTCATGTTTTATTTACGATGGAGTAAAATCCCTGGGCGGCGTTGCCGGGATTAACAAATAATCACGTATTTTCAGAATTTTGCTTTTTAAAAAAGATAATAACTTATAATATTTAAACATATTTTTTATTATGATATCTAAAAATGATAAAAATATATGTATTGTTCATTTAAAAAGTTATATTACAAAATTCTTTAATATAGGGGCTTATCCAACAACTACTTGTGGTTAGTAAGTTTAGAGTGGAAAAATTAAATTTGGCAAACCGCATTTTAGCGCTTTTACTGTGATGTATTGATGACAACAGCTCAAACGTAAACAAACCTGGTCCATACGTCGTTGGTACCACCTAACCTCTCTGTTTTGTGGGTACCACTATCATCAGTGCAGTGCTAAGTAGAAGTCACAGCTCTGGAGTACATAAATAAGTCATACAAATATTTAAAATTTTGTTTTACATTACACATAGACATTTTCAACATATTAAAACTTTGTATAAAACAAACATTCCTTAACGGGGGTCAAAATGTATTTATTATAATTATTATTATTTTTACCAGCCTTTTGCTCGACCATCTTTGTTGAAGTAACAATAAACAAAACTAATAAAGTTGGATATACCAAATGTGGTCTTTGAAAGATCTTTTTAATGGTGATAATATACAGGGTAGGACCAAAATAATGTATTTTTTAAATGATGCACCCTGTATATTATATCACCGTTAAAAAGATATTTAAAAGACTTTTAAGAAAGTACCACATAAAGTATATCTAACTTTATTAGTTTACGAAATATGGCTATTTAAATCAGATATTAATTATAATTTTTAAAGTACCGCCATTTTGTATTAGGTAAAGGTACTGACTTATAATTTTTTAAGAAAAATGTAATTTTTCGAGTTACATAAAAAACAGTAAAGCAATTTCAAAGAGCGAATCATATTATGGCAAAAAGTGGCTAAGCATTAGACATAAAAAAAACATTTTTTTACATGGACTTTAAATTGTAAAAATTTAAATGGTAAAAACTTTAAATTAATATTAAGAGCTTAAACGTGGGAGGATTTTTTTACCTACATGTAATGTAGATTAAAATTTTGCTTGAGCACCGAAAAGAAGAAGAACTTTGCCGAAATGAATCACCTTAGTGTACATACCTGTTGAACATAGACCAAATTATCTTCCCCAAGTGCCGTGGCCACCACCATGGGTCCACCACTATCTCCAGAACAAGAGTCTTTGGCGTTTCCTCCCCCTACACAAATTTGCGTGTTTGTCAGTGGTATGTTGTTATCCTGATAGGTCTGCACACAAGTCGCTTTGTCCGCTACTGGAAGTGCAATCTTTTGAAGAATGTCACTTGAGGCTCCTTAAAATAAAATAATATTATTTTGGGTGTCACATGGATTTATTTTTTGGTAATTGTCTAGAAAGTGCCTGCAACTCCGATTTTGACCAAAATTGGTATACGAGGGTTTTCTGGAGACTGATCACGAATCTGAAAATTTTAAATCGGAAACGTTCCGTTTCCGAGATATCCACCATTAAAGTTGGCATTTAAACTAACCTTATTTTCACTATAAATAGTCCCCCTTATTTTTGCATAAAATTTATAACTGTAAGTTAAAGTGGTACACAATATTTGATTTTCACCTTGTAAAACTTTATTTTTCTACGTATTTTACACTTTTTTAACTTAAATTGCATAGCTTCGCTTTCATTCGTTTTTAAACACAGCTGATTATGGTGAAGGCGGTGAATCAGTGTATGCACGGCTGCAGCGTTTTTAAAGGGACTCTTTCCAATTTAATTGATAAAAGGTGTAAAATATATAGAAAAACGGGGTTTTAAAAGGTGAAAATGAAATACTGTGAGCCTTTAAATCAGGAGTTGTGAGCAAAAAAAGGGGAAATATGGTGAAAATAAGGTTACTTCAAATGCCAACTTTAATGATGGATTGCTTGAAAACGAAAAGTTTTCGACTAAAAATTCTTTTAGATTCGTAATCAGTGCCCCAAAAAACCCGTATACCAAATTTGGTAAAAATCGAAGTTGAGAACATTTTCTAGACAATTACCATTTTTTGTATACCTCAAAAGATCGACCGATAGTACTTATATGAACCAGGTGTTAAGTTCTAAATTAACACCCCTTCTAATCCACTTCCTAACTTAATGTCAAACTTACCTGTTCTTAAATCAGAAACACCCCATCCAGTAACAAAAACATTTTTAAAGGGTCTGTCTCTTACCACTCCTAGTGGCAGACAAACAGGTCTTGCATTTTCTAAAAAGAAAATTATGTTTATTGTAATTAAATTCGATAAATAAGCTGTCGGTGCTCTACTTAAAAGTCATTCTAGGGGCGTCCATAAATTACATGAGGTATTTAGGGGAGGGGGTCGAGTTGAATTTTACCAAATCTCACCGTGGGGGGAGAGTTTGTGCAAATATTATGTAATTTTTCTTCCGCTAGAAACAGGAAAAATATAAAGAGATTTGGGTAGGTTCTCCAGGAAAAAATGTATCTTGTAATGCAATATCACTGTATGGGTCCAGAACCAGGGGGAGTCGGATCCTAGAACAAATCTAATTTCACATTACCGGGTTATATTTTTTATATATCGGATCAACTATTTTAAAGATATACCTGCCAGTAATGCAATAACTGTACTATTAGTTACCCAATCCGAAATGTTTACATGCCGGTAATTGTCTTAGACTGTCTCTTTTCCTAGCTGATTCTGTACGTAAATTTAGTGTTAAAAGTACGCCATGGGCAACGTAGTCGCTTTTAATCTTGTTTCTTAAATATTTGTTATTTAATATAATTTAAATTATGATATAATTATTATTATTATAGATACTAGTTAACGCATGAACCTAATATATTTTTGGAGTCAAAAAATTGAAAAAAACACCTCACGTAATTTATGGACGCCCCAACTATATTGCCATTTTTAGTTATTAAAAAAATATATTACAAAATTAGATTTTTTGTGTAACTTCACTAAAACACATATTTTTAGTACGTCATAAGAACTTACCAACTTCTAAATTGATTGTTGATACTCGAACCAAACCAATATCATTAATATTTTTGCCCGTCTGCCCACCAAACTTGGGGTGAGGTATTATTTCTTCTACGCTTACATCTTGAACTGGAGGATTACATTTTACAGTTTTCTTCTTGCCTTCTGAAACTACACAGTCGGTTTGATTTTTGATACTGTGTTCTCCAACTCGTACAGATACCCTTTTTAAACAATAAAATACATTTGTAGGCATAAACAGTACAAGGACATAATTAAATTTATGCAACAAAAAATAACCTTTTTTTTACAGTTAAGAGAAAAACTCTTGCTTTTCCTGTTATTCACCAGGCCCCTCTTCTCTGACGCGTTTCACCCTTCTACAAGAACTATATACAGTGGCTGTACTTGGTCTATGGTGAATAACACAAAAAGCAAGAGCCTAATTACTTTTTGTGTTATTTATGATGGTTCCATAGTTCTATTGTATGTAAAAGTGGCTTCTTATAATATACTAATTATAAAAACAAAATTAACAGTTTTTGCAAGATTTGGCATAACCTCAAAAATGGCAGTGTTGGGCAAAGTGGATATGGTATCCACTTTACCCGAGTTTAAGAATATTTAGTTGCAGATTATAAAACTCATATTTTGTTGAAAATGGTAAATAAATACAAAAACAAAACTAATCAAAACCATTAATTTGGGTAAATCTGGAGAGTTAGTGAAGGGTACTGATAAAAAGTATGGGATGGCTGATTACACAAAAGTAGTGTCGTGACTCCAAAATTTGGCTGATTCCGTACCATTTTCAGTGAAGATTAAGAGACGAAGCTAAAGGTCAATCTCAAAATCATAGATATATGAAAGAAGAGCAAAAGCAGAAGTTTAAGAGAAATAAAGTAAGAAATATTACTAAAAAACTAAATGTAGAATCAAAAAACATTCCAAGAAGTAACAACCAAAAAAGTTTTGAAGATAGAATATGATTTTTGCGGTAAAATATATATTAAAGAAGATAATTCAATTGAAGATTGGATTCGTCATCGTACATGTCTAAAATGGTGTCATGAACAATGCTCCGTTTTGGAAGGAAATGAAGACTATACCTATCTGTAATAACCGCCATTCTTAATTTTTAAGATATTACCTTTAAACGTGAATTTACGTTTTTACTGTATTAATTTTTGTTTCGAAATATAATTTTTAGATTTGTATAATTAGAAGATGGTAATTCACTTTACCCAGGCACCATATCCACTTTACCCAGGAGTCTGGGCAAAGTGAATAATATGACACATTTTTAAATTTTATTTTTAGTTACTTATTGTTTTACTTGTGAACTTAATTGGGTACAAAATATGTTGACGCAATTAATAAAGATTGATTTGTAGTATTTATTTTGTTGCTATCTCTTATACCTTTCTTGATAAAGTCTCAAACATCTTAAGGTATTCACTTTACCCGGACTTTCCCTATTATTACTAATTTACTCAACAGCCCCCACTTCTTAAATGTCGTTTTTAAATTTCGTAAAGAAGAAATTAATCGTAAAATACCCAATACTACAGGAAAATACTTACAATCTTGTTCCAGGTTTTAGCTCTGCCAAGCAATGTGCAGCGGTTAAAATGTAGTTCTTATGAATGATTGTACCTCCACACAAAAAGCCAACTGTCCTTTTGCTAAAACAACATTTTGGTCTATATTACTAAATAAATAAATAAATAGTAATAATTATATTATAATTAAATATCTGCTAAAATAGCTATTTATGTATTAAGGGCGTTACTTAGGACTCTGGCTCGAGGGCTAGATTTCGACCTGATGGGCATTATAGTCCAGTAAAGCCCGTGGTGCATACAATGCTTTATGTTTTACCCAAAAAGAGTTTTTCAATGCCTAATTACATTATTTATTCGCAATATAAAAAATAAGTTGCACCTGTACCTGTATACGTAAGTAGATAATGACTGGTGTTAAGTTTGACTTTGATGTTTCTATCAGTTAGTCAGTTGGCATTTTTATTTAACGATTTGCTCAAAATGGAAGAAATTCCACAAAATATAAGAGAAAAGGCCATAAAAGCGACCGAAAATCTTTTGCCAGTTAAATCAAGGCAACAGTATGATCGGGAGTATGGCATATTTGGTATTTGGAAAGATGCGAACGCAATTCTTCAAATAACCGAAACCGTTTTAATGGCATATTTTCAGAAACTGGTAAGTTATTGATTTAATTTTAATACATATGTTTGCAAAAACTTGATCTTTATTGTGAGAGAAAAAAAATTGGATAAGAAATAAAGTTTCCATATTAGCGCATTAGGGCATTATAAGCGGGCATTATCATAATGCCCGCTTATAATGCCCTAGGTGTGATAGCAGGTATTATTGCTACCATAACATATTCCGTTTCTAAGGTATTACAGATCAATAATAGATGAGTAAAACATAAAAACTTTTAAAATATCGGGATTTTGGTAATGTCTATATAACAAAAAACTTTAAAACAAATTCTATATTAAAGCGCAAACCAGCGCTCAAAAGACACGTAGTAATCACATAACATCCACCAAATTTGGGTGTTATGTGGGTAGCAAGATAACTGTTTTACTTTTTAAGATAGAAATGTGAACTTTAGTATATTGGTAAATTGTATAATTTTGGTTGGGTAATGTATTTTTGTGTGTTACTTGTTTTTTATTTTTGTGCTTCCGCCTTAACCGGAAATGACTTCTACTTTTAATTTTTATGTGGCGCCACTGGTATAGTTTATCTTAATTTTATAGAATATGACATTCTTTTATTTAAAAGGAACCATGGTGGCTCTTTAGCATATTTTAAAAGAACATTTTATTTAGAATAATTTGATACCACATAAATGGTATTTCAAAAAAGGTTTTTATCCAAAAAGCATGTAAAAAAATGATTCTAAACCAACCATTATACTAAATGATACATATCGATTTATGAAAACATCATAAATTTATTAGGCGTTACCAACTATGACTCCGCCTTGAAAAGACGTAAAAACAAAAGACGTTTAATTTTATTTTTCCTGGCTACTTGGCTTAAAACAAATTGTTTTACTTAATCATGGCACTCTAGATTGAAATTAAAAAAAAAAAAATTTGACAGCAGAGGTGTCAAAAAATAACATGTCATGTGGTGTCATTGTACCAGTAATGCCATTTAGAAATTTGGAAGTAGCAGTCATTTTTGGTTAAACCGGGAGTAATAGAAAACAAGTAAATAAATCAACCAATTAAAAATTATGTCAAACAACTATATACCCAATTTCATTTTTCATCATCTCATCTTACAAGATAAAAGAGCTATAGGGGGGGAACCACCTATAACCCCCGGTCTAGTTAGTAGCCTGATTATATTGCCAAAATACCTGATCTATACTGTAGAAGGGCCATCCAAGGAAACTCATTGAGTTCGGCATCTTCTCCTCCAACGATTCTTTTAGGAATATCGCCTAGGTAGCCGCACGTCTGAGGAAGAAGATTTAGATTTCTATGGTTTGTTACATCTGGAGGTTCAGCTCGATCTTGTATTGGTACTGTGTTTTGTCCTTCTAAGACTATTGGACCTGGAGGACAGCATACCTTAAACACAAAGAATTCGATTAATTAAACAAGAGTCATCTTAGAGCGTTATTTATTGATAATAGACTTTTCCTCCCCTTATGAGAATGGTAAACTTCACTTTTCCTTACAGGGAAAAAAGTGTACTTTTCCTACATTTACCAGCCGGTCACTGGCGTAGATAATATTTTTAAATTGCTATATCTAAAAACTGGAACATAGGACCCTCAACAAATTTATACCAGACGCTAGTGGCCTTAAGGGCATTTCTTTGGTGAAGAAAATTTTAATTTTGAAATTTCCGAAAAAATATTTCACATTTAAAACAATAAAACATTATTTTAATGCACATAATGAACAAAATTACTTGTCTTTTGACAATTTTTTGACTTTGGTTGATAACTTAATCTACTTACATGTCATCACATGTCATTCAAAAAAGTTTACATTTTACAAAGCAGTCCGTGTAAAACCATGTTGCGCAATGTCATTTCATAAATGACTACTCAAAATTTAAAATGTATTATTTACTTTATTTTACACACAAATAAATAGTCGAATAAAATCCTTAAAATTTGTACCAATTATGTAAATATAAAACAATAAAGTGGTACTGTGTGGTGTACTTGATATTTGTATTGGTAAATATTTCCAATTCCAATAAAAACAAAAGTGGAAAAAAGGAAATAAGAATAAAAACTTATCACCAGGTAACCTTTCAATACTTTTAGTAGATTTAGGCCATTTTAATTACTCTTGGGAGATTATACAGAATTTAACTTTGTATTCTAACTAAGTATAGGTAAATAAATAATATTTTCAAATCTTCCAATGATTATTTAGCCTTTTTCCAATTTTTTAGTTATTTAAATTGTAAACAAAATAGTTTTAGTGACATTAAAAACCTGTTTAATAAAAATCTTCATATTTTCTTTTAAAAAATGAGGTAAATTCTACTACATAATGTGATGTCTGGCAAGACTGTTTTAAATGTTGATTTTCTAAATCCCCCCGCCCCTTCCCAGAAAAAAGGATATATTAGGTATACTATTTTGAAAAATATCTACGCCAGTGCAGTCGGCATACTATTTTTCTTTTCGTTTTTATGTTTGTGCGCTTGCCTAAAATAATAAAGGAAAAAGAAAAGTTTAAGTTTTTAAACATAAACGCCACCTGAATAAACAAGATATGTGAAAAATGTTGTTTAATTATACCGGATCAGCTTAATAACTTAACAAATAGGCAATGCGGGAAAAAGAAATAGTCTAACTTGAATTTCTGCATGTAAACATTTCGGATTGGATGAGCACATACATCCTTTGTTTGTTGCTCTACTGGCCGATATACCAATACCTATTTGCTTAACCAGTATTTAATTCCTCGTCTTACACATATTTATGCAAAAAGTAGCATACAATTTAAGTTTTTTGAGGCTTGTCTCTTCAGAAAAGCTACCGGTTTAGGAAACTTGATGTCTACATTTTCTTTAGTATTTGCAGATGAACGTAACATACTGTATTTGCTCCAGAGCGTAGATACCTTTAGAGTTTCTGCTTTCTTCGAAAAACATACAAGACGTCGCGTCGTCTTCAGAGTCCATTTTGCTTTGGAATGATAATTTTTTGTCGACCGAATAAAGCTGTTTAACTATAATACATTTATTATAAAAACAATGCTTAACGCCTTGACACCTATGATATTTGACGATTTAAAATGTCATATTATAACTGATGTTCAATTATTAGCAGATACAGGGACCCATGAATTAAATTAGAACCTTTTTTTCCGATACTGCAGCCAAATAATTTTGTATTTCTTATAAATATCGCCAAAAATAACATATATTTTTCTTCTGGAGTAAAGTGCCTTTTCCTCCCCTTGAATGAGGGCTCAAACCTTCCCAGGAAGATAATGTGGGAATACACTCACATTTTTCCTTATACATACATACCTTTACAGTTCCTCCAGTAGTGTCGCACTTATAGGCATTGATTCTTTCTGAAACTTTGGCAGAGAAAGGACGTTTTAAAGAGCTTATTAATGTTACCATTGGTTGACATTGCCTCAAATCAATACATTCTCCACTTATTTGGTCTGGTGTCTGACAACTCCTACCTTCTTCTAAAATAAAAAAAATCAAGAATATTTTTTCGCTTTAGATTTAGGTGCATTAAAATTCTGTTGCAACATATAAAACAGCTACAGTAGTTTGGGTTAGGTTTTTTAAAATCCCCATAAACTAATTACTTCCTCTCAATGCCAAGATGGTTCGTACATCAGCCAAAGTTATGTATTTTTAAAGGACATTACTGATTCCCATATACAAGGTATCCCAACTCTATTTATACACGATATACCTTCGCCTCTGAAAAGATACACAAAAATTTTTTTGGATTCACTTATGTTATTGACAGAATAAAGTAAATATATATATATATATATATATATATATATATATATATATATATATATATATATATATATATATATATATATATATATATATATATATATATATATATATATATATATATATATACATTAATAAAGGGTAAAATTCTTTGGGCATATGGCTCATTAATGACTGTGAAAATAAATAAATAATAACCTGTAAGAATTCGGCTACCATTATTAATGTATTCATATCAAGGCTCAAGAACCATTCATTTTTATATATATCTCAAAAACAATTTTTATTCTAAAGTAGTTTTTACATGGAAAACTTTGTTTTGGAAAATATTGACTCTTTTTGAATTCTACATCAAACATGTATAATTCACTATACGTGAAATATTGTTGGTTATATATATATATATATATATATATATATATATATATATATATATATATATATATATATATATATATAATTTACTTTTGTTTACTTTGTTTCTTGGGATTGAGGTTTTTTTTTATTAATAAAACAATAATTTACATTTTCTGACGTTTCGCCTTACATGGAAGGCTTTTTCAAAGATCTATTTATATTTTAACGATAGTCTTTTGGCATGTTCCTACAAAATAATAACGAGTTAAAACCATAATAATTATTTACAAAATATTAAATGGATGATTTTTTTACATTTAAAATTCTTACATTTATATAATAAAACTGACACAAAGGTAGACATAAGACAATTAAAATTATATTTTAAAAACATTAAACTAATAAAATAAAACAATGGGATACGCACCTTGAAAACATACCTTTTATATTAGATATTTATTAGAGAGACAGTTGCATTACTGTTTAGTTGGTAGTTGGCAGGATAAGAATTTCAGTTGATTTTTTTATTAACTTAAAAAATTGTGTTAATACGATTTCAAAAAATGTAATCTTAATCCTATGTAATGCAGATAATTATGTTATGTTTGAGATAGATACTTTTATTATTTTATTAAATTGTAATAAATTTGACTTAAGTTTTCAATGTCTTTTTTGTTGTTTATACAATTTTTTCTCTTTTTTATATGGATCATTTCATTTATCATTAGTTTTTGGTATTTTTATCTTGATCGAGTATTTTTGTTTCTGTGTAATTAAAAGAATATTTTGTTTTTATTTCGTGTTTATGTAAAGCTGTAGATGCATTTTTTGGTATTTGTGACCATTTAATCTGTTGTTTAGATGTTGGGTAGTCATACCAATGTATTTTTTGGACAATTAGAGCAAGGGATGGAATAAACGACATTTAATTTTTTCTTTTGGGGTGTTTGACTTTTTAATCTTGTAAAAAATTGACTTATTAAGTTGTGTCCTTTGTGACATACCATAATATTGTGTTTATTTAAAATATTTTTAATTTTTTCCGACAAATAGTTTGTGTATGGCATGGCAATATATTTTTTATTTTCTAGGTTGTCATTTTTGGTAGTGAAGGCCTCTTTATTATAAAATTTTTGAATTCTTTGTTTAATAATTTTATTAATTAGTCGTAATGGAAAATTATTGTTTTTAAAATGTCTCTTACTTTATTTAATGTTTCTTGTCTGTATTCAGGTGATGTCAACTGAATTGCCCTGTCAGCTAGGCCCTTTATGACGCTATGTCGGAAAAAATAAATATATTTTAAATAAACACAATATTATGGTATGTCACAAAGGACACAAATCAAATCAAATCAAATCATTTATTGGTAATAATGTATACAGGATACTTTTACACGTCACAGTGGTCAAAAGGTGTTTCCAATAGGAAAAAGTTAAAATACAAAAAAACAATAATATAAAACATTTTTTTAAATACAAATTAAAAGAAAGTCTTTAAAATATAACATAAAACACTTTAAAACTAAACATACATTTGACAGAATTTACTATGCACTTGGGCAAGGACCAAGTCGCTAGGAAGGTCCAGAAGCGAGTTTAATAATTTACATATTGTCTATGATAAACTATCGTAACAAACTGTTCCAGACCAAGGAGGATTAGCAGGCATAATTAAAGTTAAAGGCACTGTTTAAGTACTCATCAGAAGAGTAGAAAGCATGCTTACACTTAATAAGTCAATAGTTTACAAGATTAAAAAGTCAAACACCCCAAAAGAAAAATCAAATGTCGTTTATTCCATCCCTTGCTCTAATTGTCCAAAAAATACATTGGTATGACTACCCAACATCTAAACAACAGATTAAATGGTCACAAATACCAAAAAATGCATCTACAGCTTTACATAAACACGAAATAGAAACAAAACATTCTTTTAATTACACAGAAACAAAAATACTCGATCAAGATAAAAATACCAAAAACTAATGATAAAGGAAATAATCCATATAAAAAGAAAAAAATTGTATAAACAACAAAAAAGACATTGAAAACTTAAGTCAAATTTATTACAATTTAATAAAATAATAAAAGTATCTATCTCAAACATAACATAATTATCTGCACTACATAGGATTAAGATTACATTTTTTGAAATCGTATTAACACAATTTTTCAAGTTAATAAAAAAATCAACTGAAATTCTTATCCTGCCAACTACCAACAAAACAGTTGCATTAATCTCTTAATAAATATCTAATATAAAAGGTATATTTTCAAGGTGCGTATCCCATTGTTTTATTTTATTAGTTTAATGTTTTTAAAATATAATTTTAATTGTCTCATGTCTACCTTTGTGTCAGTTTTATTATATAAATGTAAGAATTTTAAATGTAAAAAAATCATCCATTTAATATTTTGTAAATAATAATTATGGTTTTATAACTCGTTATTATTTTGTAGGAATATGCCAAAAGACTATCGTTAAAATTAATAGATCTTTGAAAAAGCCTTCCATGTAAGGCGAAACGTCAGAAAATGTAAATTATTGTTTTATTAATAAAAAAACCTCAATCCCAAGAAACAAAGTAAACAAAAGTAAATTATAAAAAATGGTTTAAGAAAAAATTGAAGCATATATATATATATATATATATATATATTAGGGGTTTGTTTTTGAAAATCGTTTACGCCTGTCGATCAGCATGCATGGCTGCAGGTTTGGTCCACTAGTGTAGCAAGGGGGCGGCCCGCCCCGGTCCCCCAAAGGTGGTTTTTTTATCAGAAAAAAGTAAATATGTAGTTTTTGTAGTTAGTAACTGGAAGTTTAAAAGAAAGTAAATGATGAAAGAGCCCCATTTGGCGAAGAGGACCTTTTTTTTGGTTGTCAAGTTTATTGTTACTAAGAAAAAGCAGAGTAAGGGGGGCTCGACTTAAAGAAGTATATTATGTTTATGTTACACTGGGAGAGTACCATTTTGGAGGTAAGGACCTTTTTTGCTGGTTTTTTTACTTAAATATATTTATTTCCTGAAATAGTATGGGCCCCGACTTTACCTTTCCGCCCCAGGCGCCAACACTCTAGCTACGCCACTGGTTTTGTCTTGGTTGGAGTTATATACAGAGGGCGGCTTAAAAATAAGCGACGACCATTAACTTCATTTTTCGTTCTAAATTATTAATATAAATCTCTCGATAAATGTTAACTTTAGGTATAGGACATGGTACATAAAAAATAGTTAGAATTTCATGCAGAACTCAAAAATGTACTAAAAAATAGATGTTTTTAAGAAATAAAGTTAATGGTCGTTGCATATTTTTGAGCTATCTTGATAAACCTAAGTTTATCATAAAAAAAACGCAGTTAAGCATATAAATCGACGTGTTTAAGCGTTTTTCCAAAAACAAACCTCTGAATTTTAAATGAATTTGTTTCATCCCCATTAGTTCTCACTGTATGTTGGGTACAATTTTAACAAAAGAGATACAAATTACTTACGGCCATATCCAGATTTAATAATAAAACAAAATAGAATCACTAATAAACAACTTGCTATTCTTGAACCCACCATCTTAACACGATAGCACAGAACAAACAACTAACCAAAATCAGAATAAATCCAAAGTCGTTGCTAATTATATTTAATATTTTTATTGTTTTATCTTTTCGCTAGTCAGTGGACTGACGGGTTTTTACTGTATATTCACTTTGGTATCCACCATTTAATTAATTCATTGCAAATACTAAGGTTATGAAAGTTTATATGGAAAAACCTTTTCACATATAAATCGTCATAGTCGTAATTTTTCCAACTAAGTACATGTGATACTATCTTAGATTTTTTTATTTATTGGAAAAGGTATAAGAAGGAAAATCCACTTCGTGTTACAGTAATATTTTCATTTTTTTTTAAGGTAAAGATGACCCACCACTTGCAAGGCAGAAAGTATACTAACGAAAACCTATTAACGGTTAATTAGCTTGTACTAATTAACTTGCAAAGGTCAAATTCTAAGAACCTGAATAATATTTTATAAATTTTACTCTCTTAAATTCTTAAACAATAAAGCTATATACGAGGCATCATTAAAAAATACTTCATTATGTAGACACTGGTTTACCTCCAAAGGTAACAGTATCTTTTCGTCACCTATTTTATTTTTTACAATTATTTTAAGGGGCCTACTAGAATAATTATTATACACAACGTTTATTGTCATTTTGGCGTCTCCGTTTGGACGTCGAGCCTTTTCAGCGACGGCCATTTCGGCGTTGGCCGTTTCGGCGTCGCATAGTGGGATGTAATTTCGACGCCGAAGTAATTATGCAAATTTTGCAACCGGTAAACTTGACGCCTTAGCGAAGGGTTCATGGTAACGCTGCAGGTATTTTCGACGAATAATTTTTATACTACCTGTACCTGTACAGGAGAGAATTTAAACCAATTTGAATAATATGCCGCAAAATAATAAATAAAAATAAAGTGTGTATTAGTATCAGGTTAATTTAGGAATTAAAAAAAAGATTTAACTAACCAGAACTAACCATGACCAACAACCTATACACTGTCTTCGGTAAAAAAATATTTGAGTAATATCAAGTAACAAAACACCGAAAATCGAAGAGAGAGTTATTTGTGGGGTCATGGTTAATTCTGGTTAATTAAATCTTTTTTTTAAATCCTTTATTAAACCTTTATTGCACTTTTTACAATATTTTATTCTTGTCATCTCTAAACAATACCACCTGTACCGAAATATTTGTCGAAAATGCCTATCAGATTTTTGGACCTTTTCTCTGGCATAGGTAAAGTAGGATATTATGCGTCGATATTACCACCGCCGCACAGAGCAGCGATATGTGGACAAAAACCTAATTTTTGGCTTTTTATCATGGGTTCAATTTTTGGTAAAAATCTCACTAAATTCTCCAAATAATCATATCCTGAAACCATATTATATAGATTTGTACATCCACGCATCCAGGGTCGGATTAAGGTGTGTGGGGATCCCGGGGCAACGAGCGTATGGAGGCCCCCTTATTAAAAAAAAATATCCTTATCAATGACATCATTTTAAATTTCCTAAGCCCATCAACTAATGTGTACCCTTTTTTTAGTGGTGTGGGGCTCCTAATTTGTGGGGGCCCCGAGGCCAGGGCCCCGCCTGGCCCCCCTTAAATTCAGCCATCATCTGAAAAATTTATCGCAATAACGTATAGACAAATTGCAGGAAGTATATTAATAGTTATATCAGTTGCAATTTTGCTTACATTGCAAGAATTTGTAAAAAGAAGTGTTTTTACTTCTTAATTTCTTAATAATTACATATTTAGGCTCTAATTATTTAATGTCCATCAATTTGTTTTTCCTAATAAAAGAAAATGGTGGATATTTTTATTTATTGTTTTGATTTGGCAAATTTACTAAGCTATAAAAAAGTATAACATGGTATATTTGCAATTTTTTGCCATTTTGGTAGAAAATTTAATGTAGATTAAGGCTATCATACTTAGAATTGCTATTATTTGCAACATTTCAAAAAACAGATCGTTTTTACTCTGCAGGAGTTACCTTAATTATAAATGCTTCTGACATCCAGGATCCTAATGATCCAAAATAGTTAGTACAACTTTTTAATTATTATAAAAATTATTTACAGTTTTTGTATGTAGTAAGTTAATACTAGTACTGTAGTAATAATTTACTACCGGAATAATTTATATACATACATATCTATGATACAAAATTAACAAAAATGCCACTTTACTGAGTTAATTCTGTAGTTTTTGAATCAATTATCAACTTTTTACTATCTCCTAAGATATACAGGTTAGGACAAAAAGTACATTTTTTAAAAATGCAACCCCTGTATATTATATCACCATTATAAAGATCGTCCAAAGAGCTTTACAAAAATACCAAATTTTATATGTCTATCTATCTCTATTAGTTCCAATAAACTCGCTGCACTGTGCGTCGGACGTTTTGACGCACTAGCGTAGATAAGGGGGGTGAAAAGTCCCTTTTTTCTTCTTTTTTTTAGTAGTTACATACACAAAACATGATTTGTAGGGTAGGTAATATATTAAGAGCATATTTTATTTTATTATTCACACAACGTTTCGGACAGTCCTATCTCTGTCTGTTTTCAAGTGTAAACTTACACTTTTACTTTAAGGGGCCCCCACAGGCGCTCATTGCCCCGGGGCCCCCACACCTCTAAATCCGGCCCTGCAATCGATGATGTCTTATATCATTTTGACCCCGGGATTGAACCTGGGGCGCTTTCTGTGAGGGCCAGGGAGGATACAGACTTCCCACTTTTTGTAGTCATACGTCTTATTACAACTATAATGTTTCTTTACCCTTAGAATCAGTTCTTAAACATTTAAAATCTATTTGGCTTACACATACATACACGCACATCTTTAATAATATATGTAATCAAAGTGTTTTTCTTTTTAATGTGTTCTGATAGTAATTTTTTGTAATTAATTTAAAACGCTAACCATAATAAAAACTATTAAAAACGCTAATTAGTATAGTTTACTTTAGAGGCGTGGATTTGGCAAATTTATTATTTTTATTATATAGAGCAACTCAAAAAAAAGGTTTGTAAAATAATTTTTCAAACTTTTTACGCGTATTATTATTATATTAAAGTTTATATTGAAGCAGGAGCGTAGCTATCGCCCTATCAGCCAGGGCCTCCGGGCTATAGAGGTCTCCAAATGTGTGTAAGCAAAAATTAGTGGTAAAAAAACTGTAAAAACCTGTTGTTTGAACTTCCAAAATTTTTTTTTTTGGGTCCCTCCAGGGAGAAAGTGTGGATTTTTTTTGGTCTTTATTTTTTTTTTTTTTTTTAGCCTCCTAACTTATTGTAATACTGGGCCCCCCTAGGCACGCTATGCCACTGTATTGAAGATAATAACACTTAAAATTAATTTAAAATTTTTTACAAGGTGTTGTAAAATTTTAAACAAGTATTTTAAGACAATATATGTTCCTATAAACTATAAACATAAGTGCCAAAGTGCCTATAGCTCAGCTTTATTGTAACTTCCTCCCCATCCTCCCAAAGAAAATCTAAACAAAATGTTAACAACATCAAACACAATGTGGGTATTTTACACAAAATTAATATACAACGTTATACCATATTTTAGATTTTTTTATTATAAACACCTACTTTCCTTTTATTCAAACGCGATTTTCTAGAAAACCGTTTATTGTATCTAATAAATAATAGTTTAAAAAACTAAAAAACACGCTTTTATATGCAACCGAACTAAAAATTAGAAAATAATTTTTCATTACAAAGAGTTTGTCACTTCAGAGTAAAAAGCGTGGGGTGTATTTTACTATTTTTTCATAACTTTTCCCTCATAGATATTTGCAAATAGAATAATTATAACATTTAATATATTAAGCACCCCACGCTTTTATTCTGAAGTGACAAACTCTTTGTAATGAAAAATTATTTTCTAATTTTTAGTTTGGTTGCATATAAAAGCGTGTTTTTTTAGTTTTTTAAACTATTATTTATTTTTCATTTTTTAGTTCGATATATCAATTAGTTTTCTGCGGTCATGTGATATTGAAATGTTTTACGAACTATTTCGTAATCTCATCATTTCATTTAAAGCTTCACTGTTGCATGGGGTTTTTCCCGTTAACTTAGAGCAGTCCAGTTCTTCAATCCGCATACCGTCTAAAGATCTCACACGATCCTAATACAAAACCAAATTTTTAACTAAAGTTAAATATTTAAAAATAAATGCTCCAGTTTATTCACTAAAAAATTCCTTCGCCATTTTGTCAAGAGTAGTATTAGGACACAGAGGATCTGTAAAGGAATTTATTTATCCTGGCGGTCCTAATCAGGATAACGGGATACTGCTTTTAAATTATTGCATTGTCATCGGTCCTTGATACGTGTGCAAAGTTTCAAAGAAATTGAATCGCTGGGAGTTGGTAAAAATTAGGCTCAAAGATTCCGTTACATAGATAGATAGATAGATAGATAGATAGATAGATAGATAGATAGATACAACCCAAGCTAATAAAAGCGTGTTAAAAAATGGAAGGTACCAATTATTTAATATTTATGGGTCAACTGTCAATAGCGTAGACCTTGCGGCTGGAGACCTTGCAGTTGAAGCTATGAAATGTGAGACATAGAAATTGTTATGTTATAATTTTTTGCAAGATAGATATAAGCAAGCGTGATTGAAGTGTAGAGAAGATGTAGTTTAATGGAGGCTTTTTTTTTTGTTCTTAAACTGTAATCTTTCAGGAAAGGGGCATGGTAGGTAAATGTTCGCCCACGCCAGTATTTTATGTGTATTTAAAAAAATTTAACAGCCTGTATTTAAAGGTGGGGCCCTTTTTTGCCCTCAACTTTTTCTTTGCTATCTTCATCGACAAAAGGGACCTCGCGGATACGACTTCGTCTACGCCTGTTTATGCCTACACTACGCCTCAGTCGACTGTTGTGTAAATTATCGTTTTTTTTCACAACTTACGATAGCCAGAAATCATTGACATATTATTCTTTACAGGTTAAAACGTCAATGCGTGAAATCCATATTTTAAAAATAATATTATTACCCACCAACTATACAGAGTGTATTGCGGAATGCGAATCTGGCAAGACATCTAAACCTAAAAAAGGCTTCGGTTTAAAATGTTTAATAAAACGAAAGAACTTAATAAATAACACATATTTTTAATTTACAAACTATATTTATTTTTTAAATGGTTTCAAATTATCTAAAATCCATTTTAGATATCCTCCTACTCTTGTATAAATGCCAGGTTGTCCATTACTTCCACATTCCCTAGGTCCAAAAGAAACAATTCCGTACTGAATAAATCTGGGGCTTCCTTCTACCATACCCACATACGTCATTGGACCACCGCTGTCTCCTGCGCAGGAATCTCGTCCTTTATATCCTCCTGCGCAGATTTGATTTGAGGTTATAGGAGCAAACCGGTGGTAGATTTTTTTGCAGTTCGAGATGGGTAGAACGGGGATAGATGACTTAAGAAGTACTGTACTTTTATGACCTATAATTAAAACAAAGAAATTTATGTATAGTTAAGACCATATTTATTTCATTCGGAAAGCGATGCCGCCAAGTAAACAAAAAATGATAAAGTTAACAAACCTTTTTGAAAACACATAGCCTCTGACTGATATCACGTACTTAAAAAACATTCTCTTATTTCGTCTCTGGCCTGCTATAAAAACTGTGGCGCGTGGCGTAGTCGTCGGGTTGAATATTTTTTGCTGCAATAAATCATTATTCACAAAAGGATTTATTTGCTTTATCATTTTTTGTGTACTTCGCGGCATCGCTTTCAGAATGAAATATATATGGCCTTAACTTTACTATTATATTACTAGGTGTTAATTTTTCGTTACTACCTAATTACTAACCAATTTAGATAACAAAAGGTCATACTGATTATTAAGATTTTTTGCATACAGGGGTTTTTGGGGTTGGGAAATAAGACCTTCAAGTGATGGACTAACCTTAATATGGACAATATTTTCGAAAATCACAGGTGATCTGGCAATACTTCCAAAGTGAGAAATTTTTGTAGGAGGAACAAAAACTGTTTAATCCGGCACTGGTTCAAAAATTATTATAGAAATAGAAGTTTTGAGTATTTGGTGTATTAATCAGTTTATCCAGGCCCTTATAACTCGCTTGTTAATAGAAATAGGAAACAATTTAAATTGTAAAATTTTAGGAATTTTTACGTAAAATTTAGTGGCAAACATGAACTTCTATTTCAAAGGTATAATACAAAGTTGTTTATTTTCTTTTTTTAATGGAGTATCCTGTGTATTTGATTACCCTTAGGTCTCGGCCACGATAACAAAGCTTAAGCGCTTACGCTCTGTTATCGTGACGGAGTCCTAATAGTTTTGGAAATCTAAAATAACGTTTTTTTACCAAAGTATTTCTCGTGAGGCCCACATGTTCTAGTATACAGGGTTAGTAGAAAAACGGAAACGGTGGATTATCTCAGCAACCGTTAAATGTAAATGAATCAAATTTTGTGCGAAGGGGTAAATGAACATGAAGATTTTAAAAATTATATGCCAAGGTTGCCAAGTTTATAGCTTTCTCTCTAGGTTGGGAAATTTTAAAATTTGTAATGGAATACCCTATTTTAAATTATAGTGTTATCAATTTTATTATGACCTAATATCATCGTTTTTTGCTTCAATTTCGAAGATATGGCATCAAGCTTAAATACAGAAACAACCAGGTATGGTCAATTATCTCAGAAACGATCCAACCGAAATTCTAAAAAATTAGTACTGGTTATATTTAAATAAGGAATTGCATTTACGATGCTTTATAATTAAATTTTCTTATTTCCTTTCCTTGACTTTTTTTTAAATAATCCTAAAAACGTCGCAAAAATGTTATTCATAAATTTGGAAAGTTCAGTTTTACCTCTGTACTAATTTTAAAGCATATTGGTTCGATTTTTTTAGATAATTGACCATACTTAGCCATCTTTGTAATAATTTTAAAAAATCATGATGCCATATCGCCGAAATTTATAGAAGTAAAAAACGATACTTTCAGGTTATATTAAAGTTAATACAAGCAATTGATTACAATAATAAAAAATAGGGTATTCCGTTTAAAATTTGAAAATTCCCCAATTTACACAGAAAACTATAAACTTGGCAACTTTGCAAATACAAATTTTTAATTCTTCATATTCAGTTACCCCTTGGCACAAAATTTGGTTCATTTGTATTTGACGGTTGCTAAGATAATCCACCGTTTCGGTTTTTTCTACTAACTCGGTATATTTGGTGTGAATTCCATATCTTAGTTTTTAGATAAAATAATTTAAAACTAGCTACGCCCTTAAATACTTACCATCCTCTGTAACACCCCAACCGGTTACTATCGCAAACTTTCCTGTGAGGTCATCGTTCATCTCACTGACTGGTAAACACACTGGTTGTACGTTTGCTGCAACAAAAACACAAAATATGGCTGATTTGACATAACGTCACACAATTTTTTGTAGAGATGCCTTTTGTTTGTTTTAACAGTCATCAAAATGACTTAAGCCACGTACAGACTTGGATACAATTGGCGAAAAACATTTGTTGGCCGACTGTATCTTGAATGTTGCACATCGGTCGGCAGACTTGTTGCAAACGCCATGGCAACATCGGTGGGCGTTTTCATCCAAGGAATCGGCAAGTCGCCTGTTTTCCCTTTAATATGGAAAACTTCGGCAGGTTTGTATGAGCTTTAAAACTAGTGAGGACGCGAAAACTTGTATCTGCAAATGTTGGCCAATTTTGTTGCTGAAAAAATTTTTGAATAAGATACAGTCGGCCCAAGTTCGGTCTATATAGGGTCGCGACATTTGGCCATATTACTTTACGTTTTATGACGTCACATCTCCCATTTTTCGGCCATGTTGTTCAGTGCCGGAGATATACAGTTTATTGTATTAGTAGAACAACCGTTTACACAAGAGTTTTTAGTTATTATTAAGTTGTAAATTCTTTTACTTTAAATAAAAACATTTAGAATTACATCTTTCAACAAATATAACTTCCAAAACAATGCAAAATGAAATGCGCAAATTCTAGACGCCACTGGATTGATCATCAGCTTTGATTTTACCCAGTCTTGCCAACTTTTCTCCGTGGAGTGCCGTTCCTTGCGTCCCCGACCTTGAACCGCCTTAAAGTTGAGGATTTGTCGCAACCTTATAAATATAAACTAACCTTGCCTTGCAGTCGGCCGACAATGTTGTCCCGATTGTATCCAAGTCTGTACATGGCTTTACAATGAAGTCCTAAAGCCTTCGCCCTCTTCTAACTTCAGAACCGTTTGACATATTTTCAGGAAATTTGGAACGATGACCAGGGTCTGCATTTTTTGACATATCATTGACAGCTTTAAATGTCAAAGTGACAGCTGAGCCCCACTTTGGAATATTTCTTATTGGTGATATAATATAAAAAGTGTTACATTAGGGATAAAAGCTTTGGTTTTATCACGTATATTATTACCAATATCACCATTTAAAAGATATTTAAAAGAGCTTTAAGAAACTTCTACATTAATTGCAGCTAACCTTATTAGTTTCGGAAATATGGCTAAATATGGTATTTGGGTAATTTTAAAGTATCGCCATTTTTTAGTAGGTAAAGATATGGACTTTCATATTTTAGAGTAATAAAATACTTGTCAGAAGCTTTGAAAATAAGTATCACTTGACCACCCCTTTCCATTAAAAAAATATTCCAAAATGGCGTCCAGCTATAACTTTGACTATTAGAGCTGTCATTAGTATGTCAAAAATGCAGACCTTGGTCTTAGACTATCGTTCCAACTTTCATAAAAATATACGGTTCAGAAGTTAGGGAGACGACGGACTTTAGGACCTCTCTGTATATTTTTACCCAAAATTAGTTAATTTTGTAAGAATTATGAAACATCTGCGAGTTAAGTCAGATGTTACTAAAAAAGTAGTGATTTGCGACCTGGACAGTTACTGAGTTTTCAGTCAGTTAAATTTGTAATTGTAATTCTGAAGCTCGCGAATTACTCATAAAAATTATGTAAGAAAATAATTCTACAAAATTATTATATTTAATGAATAATACTTACAATAACTAAAATTAGCAGCCTCCGCCAGCCTAAGCAAGGCAATATCATTTTCAAAAGTTTTTGGATTGTATTTTGGATGCAGAACAATCTCTTCTATGTTTCGATCTTGTACTGGTGGAGAACAGTATGAACCATCGCAGTCTTGTCTTGTACTGCTAAGGTCGTATTCTCCTAATCGAACACCAAGACTAAACAAATAAATAAAAAAATTAATAATCTTGATATGGTTTAGTTGTAGTCTATTCTAATAATATAAAGAGGTTAAGTTTGTAGCCGCTAATCTTCGGAAATAATGAATCGATTATAAAAATTCTTTCACAATCAGAAAGCTACACTATTCGGGAGTGTTAAGCCTGATTTATAGTTTCAGTAACGTAAGACTTAAGACTTAACGTTAACCGTAAGAAAAATGAACATGTGACAAGTAACCTGATAATTTATAGTGCCAAAACTTAAGCAGTAAGAATTAAGCCGTAAGACGTAAGAATTAAGAAATGTTTCATTTTCATTTCTTAAGTCGTAAGTCTTACGACTCGGTTGACATCGGTCGTTTTCGCCTATAATCGGTAGCGTCATGTTTACATTTTTGGATATTTATGGGCCATTTTAAATTAAATTTTATTTTAGTTATCGTTGATGTCTTTTGTGAACAGCCAATGAGACAACAACAATATTCATAACCTAAAAAACCGTAAGGAGATACTTTAAATTAAGGAACTATAAATTGACCTGTTATTACTGCTTACTTTTTACGTCTTAACGCTTAAGTCTTAAGTTTTACGGCTTACGTTACTGAAACTATAAATCAGGCTTTATAGGCTATATTTTATTATGATAAAACAAAAAAATTCAGCTATTAACGCCCAACGAAGTGGGTATGGGTCGGCTATCTTGAATAAACTATAACTTTGCAAGGGTTAATCTTGGGAAATACTAAACCGATTATAAAAACTCTTTCACAATTAGAAAGCTACACTATTTAAAAGTGCTATAGGCTATATTTTATAATGATTAAACAAAAATTTTAGAAAAATATAATGACTACGTCGTAGTCTCCCCGTGGCGCAGTGGACAGAGCTTTGGTCTTCGAAGCCAGAGGTCGCCGGTTCGATTCCCAGTGGGGAGACATATTAAGGTAGTAGTTATTTTAAAATAACGACCGTGGCACTACCGCGTTGTCTAAAAGGTGCTGTGAAATGCATAACTGCATGTTTCAGTGCTTGAACAAAGTTGACGGAGCAGGGGGAACGATGGGTTAAAAACCTAATAACCCGACACCTACGGTACTCTGGTATTTAGGCATATGCCTTCGTGGAATGTCAAAAAAGATAAAAAAATGACATAATATGTATATAAATCTATGCTAATATTATAAGGAAATTAAGTTTGTAACTACGTGTATAAGCACTGGTGGTCCAGTGGTAGAATGCTCGCTTGTCACGCGGGCGGCCCGGGTTCGGTTCTCTGCGGATGCAGATTTCTTTTTTATAAAAATACTAAAAATAGATAAAAAAGCAACGAATTTACTTATTTTTAGTGAATTTTTAAGGTTTGTTTGTAATCTTCTTTTTAAGATTGAAGCAGCATGAAGTCTATATTTCAAAAAACGTAACTGATTTTTTTTTGATAGTAGACTCCTAGGTATACTGTTTTTTGGTTACTCATTTAAATATTTGTTTTTGTTTAACATTTGTGGTACCATAATGTATACTTACATGGTGGAGTTAAGAATGCAATGGGCCGCAGTTAAAATATACTTCTCGTTAATAAGAGTTCCACCACACCGAAACTCGATTCCGACATCTAAAAATACAAAAATATGGTAAACTTTTCGAAAAACAATTTTATAAGTGAGAGTAAAATATTATAATATACTCGTATTCCAATACAGTTAACGTGGAAATAATTGCCACTACTTAAATTTATATTAAAAAAAATATAGTTAAATATGTGTAGTTAGTGAGATAATCAATTATTTTAAAATATGTAAAAATAACAAGAATTTTGAGAACAAATATTCAACTACAGATACTTTTTTAAATAATTTACTATAGTTTCCACACAGCTTTATAAAATTAAAGGGCTGAATTTTTTATCCTTAAAAAAATGGTAATAAACAAGTCATAATCATAATGTTTAGTATTTTAAATAGTACACTCTATTATCAGGTGTGATTTTATTTTTACGCGGTAAGAATTAAAATTGGGGCTATATACAGGGTGGCCCACCTACGACACGGTCTGTAGCTGGATAACCATGGGGTTTTTAAAAACTAAATACTGGAACATATACAGGTCGGATATGACACAGTATAAAATTATTTTAGTCTATACCGGTGTCTCAAAAGATGTGACGTATCAAAGTGTTAAAATAAAATTAATTTAATTGCACCCTGCATTTTGAAAAAATCAAATATCACAAAAACGAATAAAATTAGACACTTGGTAATATAAACAAACTTAAATTATTTTTTTATGTAGAATCTAAACCGTCATAAAATATAGGGTGTTCCATTTAAAAAAATATAACTTTGATACGTCACACTTTTTGAGACATCCTGTATAGAGTAAAATAATTTTATACTGTGGCCTTATCCGACCTGTATATGTTTCAATATTTACTTTTTTAAAAACCCCATGGTTATCCAGCTACAGACCGTGTCGAATATGGTGGGCCACCCTGTATAATTATATCATAATTATTTCTCTAAAAAGAAAATATATAATATTATTTATCATTATTTGTCCATAGAATTAAACTTATTTATTTAGTTTTAAAGAATTGGTTATTTCCTTAAAAATATGTTAATATTTTTTTCTTAATTTCAGTCATTGTTTATCCTTAACAATAATTTCCCAAATTTTTAAGTAAATTTGCAAATATTTATAAACAAATAGATGACAAATACATATTAAAATAGTTTTTTATTATACAAGGGAAAAGTTCTAGATTTCAGCTCGAGGTTGTATTGTCTTCCGACGCGAACCGAGGAGCTAAAATCTAAAAGTTTTCCGTGTATAATACACTATTTTTTTCTGTAACGGGAAAAACGACGACTTAATGTAATAAAAACATATTATTTAAATATATTAAAGTCAGAAAATTATGTAAAATTTAAAGTTTTAAACTGGTCGGCTGTTTTATTTGAAACTTACAATTAGTCCTTGCATTACTAAGGAAACCTATAAAGAAGTCATTAAATATCTGTCAATGTAATTTTTTGACTTGACGGGTTTAAATTTTTAACTTAAAATTAAAAGTGATTGTTTACCCATATAACATTTTTTGCCGGCGTTGTACATTTAATTTACTGGCATTGCCAACACTCTTTAATGGCAAAGGCATTGGCAAAAAGGTTTCGAAAAAGACGCGAAAGTGGGCAATTGGCCGTTACTAGGCCACGTGTTGCAGATAATGTGATGGCATCCGTCATTAATAATTTATGATGAAAAAATGCGTTTAGGATAATGGCATTTATCATTAAATAAGTAGTATTGCAAGTTTTATAAGTTGAATGTCCCAAAAGTTAAATAACATGTTTAGAATTTTGTAATCAAAAAAAAATGAGAAAAAAGGCAGGAAAACTTTATCAATAACAAATTACATATTATAAATTTTTATACCGTAACAATTAACCAAAAAAATAAAATAAAAAGTATGTAATAAAATTTAAAAAAGATAGTAAATCAAAAGAAAACACTTTAAAATAGTAAGTATTTAAGGGACACTTACACTCAATTTTCAGATTCCAAAACATAGGGAGAAATATTTTAAAGGAGTTAAATGTCAAAAAAAAAAAACTATTAAATATATATAATTTTTTTATTAACACGTCTTTAAAACTTTTAATAAGGCAACTCCCTGATTTCATATAATTTTTTTAGGTAACTACAAATTTAAAAGGTTTTAAACAAAATGTTTACAGCTCCTAACAGTCTACTTGAATAACCCGCCTTCTTGACTAGCCATCACCAATTAATTACACAACACACACTAATTAGGTAATGAATACACTTAATTATGTCTACTAAAAACTCTTTTCTTTAAAAAAGAAACTAAAAAGCTAGAAAACCACGTAGAAAACAATTGCACAAAGCGGCCAAACAAAAGCAAGGTTGCCTCATCTGTCAAATTGTCAAATCTTGTATTTCGGCTAAGCGGGAAATTTGAATTTATCACCTTCGGTCGAAATCGTCGAAATTAACCTAGCTAATTTTACCATCATTTTATTTTTATTCTCTCAAAAATACATAATAAACATTTTGTTTGACTTAATTTTTATTTGCATGATTTGTATCAATAAAATGTTAGGAAAAGGCCATTTCCTTTAAATTATGTGAAAAAACATAAAATAATGTTGTTTAGCCGCCATTATAAATAAAACAGATCAAAAAATTGCTCGAATGTTAGTTAAATACCAATGTTAATAATATGGTTTGAAAAGTATGAATATGCGTTGAAGGTTTGCCTTCAAAAATCCAATATTTATTTGCCTGCAACAAAAGGCATGCTTTATTTAATCAGGATTGGTATGCCGCCATTTTTGTATGCTTGCCGGCAATTCGCCTGCATGTAAAATTTATTGGCAATTGAGTGTTTATTTAGGGTTAACTTTTTAATGCGTATTAGATGTTGGCATAATATTGCCACCAATTGCCAATGCTTTACCATCAATGCCAATATGAAAATGTATATTGCCGGCAAATAGTGTTTGCTGGGTAGTAGTTATTTTGAATACTATAAAGTTAAAAATGTCGGATTGTTCTTTAAATATAAAGGAAATCTAAGTTTTCTATAATAATATATTTTAAAATTAAATATCTACCTTAAATTACGTGTACGTTTGTTCGGGAAAAAATAGGTACTCACTTTTTTCCCACAAGAAAAAAGTAATTTTATGAAAAGTCACACTTTAGTACCTGTCAACAGAGATAAAATCTCAATTTTTTTCCGGTATGGAAGAAAATATTTTTTAGCTTTCTGGAAAAACGAACTATTTATTTAAAATTAATCCTAAATACCTGGCGTATTATAAGCAATCAGCGCCATCCATGGAAACTCCTCAAGACCAGTTTTTCTTCCGAAGTTATTCTGGAGTTTGTCAAAATTGGTCCACATGTATCTATTGGTAACAAATCGTAATTCTTGTGGTTAAAGAGGTCATCAGACAGTCGATCATCAAAACATTGGTGCTTGTGCAAATGCCGGATTATACAGGGGCCGTGGAGTGGTTGTTGTGGTCGTCGTAGTGGTAGTTGTAGTTGTAGTGCTAGGTGTTTCGGGAGTGTTTCTGTTTAAAAACAATATTTTGTAATTACACCGCGTACGTAAACGTCAA
This sequence comes from Listronotus bonariensis, assembly GCA_014170235.1. Lineage (NCBI taxonomy): Eukaryota > Metazoa > Arthropoda > Insecta > Coleoptera > Curculionidae > Listronotus > Listronotus bonariensis. The sequence continues at coordinate 42,448 of JACEGR010002314.1, read as the reverse complement.
TTTTTGTACATAAATTCGATTAAAATTTAGGTCTCCCCCTTGGCGCAGTGGACAGAGCTTTGATACTCGAAGCCAGAGGTCGCCGGTTCTGATTCCCAGCGGGGAGATATATTTAGGTAGTAGTTATTTAAAAATAACGACCGTGGTGGCACTACCGCGTTGTCTAAAGGTGCTGTGAAATGCATTACTGCATGTTTCAGTGCTTGGACCACGTTGACGGAACAGGGCGAACGATGGGTTAAACATCTAATAACCCGACACACACGGTACTCTGGTATTTAGGCATATGCATTTGTGGGATGTCAAAAAAGATAAAAAAGGTAACCATTTTTGGTAAAAGACAAAACACGCCAAGCTTTGTTAAAATGCGCTTTATTTGACATTCGCGCCTATCGCTATTGCCCATAGATAACCTACATTTAGATCCACAGTGTTAAGAAGCATTTTTCGGATTTTTACTTCCTCGCGAAGTAAACAAATGAATGGGTGGACGAACATGCGCACTTAAAAGCCGTGTCAAAATACAAACACCGGCACCCCGTACCCTTTCAGCCGCGGTCTGACCGTGACGCTCAGTAGCTACCGTGGCTTCGAACAAAAAACCAGGACGCCGTCGACAAATTCTTTCCGATAATGTGGATAGTCTGTTTGGCGCCAGGTGCGTTTACCCTCAACTTGCTTGCGCACAAACCGGTTTTTTCGCCCATGAAATGTAACTTTTGTTTTGCGCAGGTAATAACATTGGCAATCCATCGACATCAGTGCTATTACCTAATTATGAAGTAATCGGTAATAAATAATAAATTATTATTACTTATTACATTTGACATTTTTAAATATTTTTGAGTTTGTTTAAGGAATCTGAATTAGTAAAGTTATTCAACAAAAATATATTTTATTTTAATTTTAAGTCTCATATTTTTTTTATTGCGTCTTAATGGAGAATTACCCCTAAAGTTTGTCGGTAGAATTGTAGGACACCCTGTATATAAGGTGTGAAACTAAAGTTGTATATCGTTAAATTTTTCTGGACATCCTTTATAAAAGAAATGAGCGTCAAAAAATCCACAATTTAAAAAAGAGTTTGACGTGTTTCGTCGATTCTTCTTAAAATGCTTACTTACATTTTAATCGAATGGATGCATAGATAAAGATGGGTCCAAATCTAATTCATTATGAAAGCGATGCCGCCAAGTACACAAAAATTATAAAGTAAAGAAACCCTTTGTGAACAATGATTTATTGCAGCAAAAAATATTTAACCCGACGAGTTTCTAGTACCACGCCACGTGCCACCGGTTTTATAGTGGGCAGAGACGAAATAAGAGAATGTTTTGTAAGTAGGTGATAACGTGTTTTACGAATGTATTTTTATTATTTATCTAAAAATATGTAATCAGGCTCTGTCCGAGGCTATGTGCATTCGTGAAGGTTTGTTTACTTTATCATTTTTTTTGTACTTGGCGGCATCACTTTCAGAATGAATTAAATATGGGCCCATCTATACTAAGTCATCGCTTTCAGAATGAATTAAATATGGGGCCCATCTATACTTAAGTTTGCGATACTTGGAAAATATACTTACGCAAAACAACACAACTTTGGGTTTGTTATTCTCAAACCCACATTGCGATCTCGAATAATCTTGACTATACTTCTTGGTCGGGAATGGGTGTCCTATCAAGAAGATCAGAAAAATTTGCATTGTCTAATTTCAACGCAAGTGTCGCCTGTGGCGGAGTGCATAGTCTATCTTCATAACCCTGAAAAAAGACCAAAATTTATTGAAAATAAAGACAGTTTTGTATTTTTTACAAATTTAACCAAGTACCGAATCCTAGCACAGTGCTTTTGGTAGAATTATTATCTGTGGCTATTCGTTATGCTGAGCAGTTGCAGCTCTTAGAGCACACATACATATGTAAATCAAATGTTAACTAATTAACAATTAAAATGTTAAAATTACTTAAAAAAGCATTAAAGTTTTTTTAATGTAGGGTTAAAAATTTCGATCACTTTTTTAGAAACCCAAGCAGTAAGCTGACGTCTTATTGACGTCTCTTTTGGTCACCAAAGACGTCATAAGATGACAACAAAATGACGTTAAATTGACCTCCCTAAGTCACAGACAAAAGACGTCCCGTTAATGACGTCTTTAAGATGACGAAAATTGACGCATATTCGTTTTTTTAAAAGCAAAAATGATCAAATATTTTATTTGAAAATTGAAATAGGAAAAAACTCCTTTCTGCTGGCAATTTCCTTGCACTGCAAGCTCGCATCTCTCGGGACACTGTCCAACCTGGAGATGCAGATTTTTACATTAGCCAAAGATATTTCTTTCAAAGCTAACTGAGATCACCAACCGCAGACCGGTCTCGATCTATTTACCGATGTACGGTGTAGGCGATAAAAAGCGAAGATGTTGTATAAACGTAATAGTTTATTGTCCATTACGCCATCTATTGGTAGAGTTTTTACTATTTCACTTTTGTAAAATTATTATTCTTACTTTTCCGTTGTATGATTTTAGTTGGATTTTTAACACGAATCATATAATGTCACAATTTTTTTCTGGCGGGTTTTCTAAGCATGACGTCTTTAGACTTTTATGAAGCTAGAATGACGAAAAAATAACTTTGAAAAACGTCACTTCAACGACGTCAAAAACACGTCATTAAAATGACGTTAAAATGACGCTCATAATTTTGGTCTGATGACGTCCTATGCAAAGCACTTTTCTTTAATTTTATCGAGTATTGCCTGCAAAGGGTTTTGTCAGGTGTCAAAAACACATTAAGTACACTGGAAAAATATGTACAAGTGATCTAATAAATTTAAATTGTTGTTTTATAAAAACAGGAAGATGACCAGAGTTTAAAAATCTCCGTTAGAACATTTCTAATTATTATTAATTATTCAATTGTTTTTAATTGAGTTGTTTACACCGACCTTGCTTAGGAACTATACATAATTATGTTTATTATATGCTATTCGTTTTAAGTTTAAAATAAAGACATGTTTTAATTTAAATCATTACAATAATTTCGTTTGAATTACTAAAAATAATAATTCGAACAATTTTGATCGTTTAATTTTTTGTTGAGGAAACTTAACATACAGATACAGTTTAAGAAACTCGAACTTGCAATATAGCTGGTATCAAATAAATAGGCTTTTAATTATAGTGAAATCAAAGCTTTGGTGACTCAAAATGACGTTTTTTATTCAAAATTTGTAAAATATACCAAGTAACTCATTTAAAATAAGAAAGTAAGGATCGTTTCTTGCTAAACTGAAAGTAATGGAAAATAACTGAATTCGTAGAAAATGTTTTCTTTGTGACTTTTTTTGCTTTAATCCCTAAATTTTGGTGAAATACCTCCAAAAAAAATGTCCTAAAAGTTTAAGCCTTTACTATTAATGTTCGATTTAAAATACACAGGAACTTTAATTACACAGGCACAGAAAAAATAAGTCTTGTATCTGAAACCAGACCTATCTACAGGTAAGTTTTTTGATGTCCTAAAACCGAATCTGAAGTCAGAATTTACCTTTCACCCTTAGATTTTGCCCCAGCTACCCCAGCTCAGAGGCGCACTTACCATGTTCTGCCACCCGTAGGCTATTTTATTTTCGCCGCCCCTGTCTTCTTTTTCCTTCAGAAATACTTTTGAAGAGCAAAAAAAAAAAAGGTCCTCACTTCCATTTCTTTTAATTATATTTAATTATAGGTATAAAATTGAATTCGAAATCCAACAAAATTATTCATAAGACATAATCTGCCGCCCCCAAAGGAACGTCTGCCGCCCCCTCTTAAAAATGCCGCCATAGGCCTCAGCCTCACTCAGCCTTTTGGTAAATGCGCCACTGCCCCAGCTGCTACTCTAACCCACCCCCAGAGGCGCATATTTCACTTTGTGCAAAAGTCAAAAATAAAATATCCAACCCACGTTTTTGTTAAGTCCTAAAACCGAATCTGAAGTCGAGAATTTACTCCATCACCCTTAGATTTTTCCCCAGCTACCATACAGCTACCCTTCTGGCTCCACCTCAGAGGGTGCATATTTCACTCTTGTGCAAAGCTGAAAATAAAAGTATCCAACTTACTGTTTTAGGTCTAAAACCGACTCTGAAGTCAGGCGTACCCATCACCTCGAATTTTTTTCCCCTGCACCCTCTGGGTGTGGGTTAGAGGGTAGCTGGGGTAGCTGGGGCAAAATCTTAGGGTGATAAGTAAGTTCTGACTTCAGATCAGGGCCTAGGACATCAATAAACGTAAATTGGATACCCTTATTCTTAATTTTTGCACAAAGCGAAATATGCACCCTCTGGGGTGGGTTAGAGGGTAGCTGGGGCAAACCTCGAGGTGATGGGTAAATTCTGACTTCAAATTCGGTTTTAGGACGTCAAAAAACGTAACTTGGATACTCTCTGTTTTTTACTTTTGTTACAAAGTGAAAATATTCGCTCTCTGGGGCGGGTTAGGGAGGGTAGCTGCGGTAGCTGGGGCAAAATCTAAGGGTGATGGGTAAATTCTGACTTCAGATTCGGTTTAGGACATCAAAAAACTTACCTGTAGGTAGGTCTGGTTTCAGATACAAGACTTTTTTTTGTGTGTGCCTGTGTTATTATTATTATTTAATTTCTATAGCTCAGAGGCAGAGTATAGTATCAGCTCCAAAGTCAGGATTTTTCAAAATTAAATGTGTACCGGCCACAAAACCTGATTTTTGTGATTTTTTCGTATTTATTTCGTAAATAACAAGAGCTACAGCACAAATGTAGGGGAATTTTATTTAAAAAAATCAATTTTCTACAAAAAAGGTCATTAGCACTTAATAACCAAGATTGATATTTTCTGAGATATCAGTAGTTTCATGGAATTTCTATAAAATGTCGAAAAGGGACATAAGTTTTTTATAAGAAAATGGAAGAAATCAATTAAAAACGACAAAAAAACAGATAATAAAAGAAATGTATGGAAATCGTTTCTTTTCTCTTTGTTTTATTTAAAAGGATGTAAAATTGGATTATGGAACAGGGGCATCCATTAGTTTCAATGCAATTCGTCTAATTAAATTTGATTCTACGATGCGAAAATTAAAATTCTGCGTCGAATCTTGCGCAATATCTTATTTTCTTGGTAAAAATATAAAAAGGTTTAATATTTTTGTTGCAAAATAATAGATAAGCAGAATTGGTAAACGTGTTAAACATAAAAAAATCGGCATGATTATGGCTTCTTTTTTTCTTATATGTAAAACACCATCACTTTGTTTTACTCATATTTTAGATAGAATAAATAAATGATTTTAAATACAGTCTATAAAAAAATATTAGTAAAATTATTGTTATTGAAGATGATAAATACTTACTGACAAGAAACCTTGATATAAATGGTGCAAACCCACCAGCCACTACTACACTAATCAGTATAAAAAATAACTGCACAAACACAAACACTTTAAAATATACATATTTACAAGTTTTTTTAGTCTAGTGCCCCAAGTAACTTCAGTAGTCAAGTCAGTAGTCGATGTATCACTAACTTCAGTTTTACTAGCTGTAATTTTTAGTTTTGACACCTGAACTTCATAATAAAGGATTATCAAAATTAGTTGTAAAAATATTTGGAAATTCCAAAGGGTAGGTTACAAGTTAAATGGTCAAATATTTGTGCTTAGGCCCATTGTTGGGGGATAATCACCCTAAAATTTCCGACTTTATAAATAATTTAACTTTAATTTTTAAGAACTATTAGCAGCGGACATTGTTGTTTAGGTAAAACTTGTGTACCAAAGTGTAAATATACGTCAAATATCATAAAAAGTTGTTTAATTATTATTAGTAATTAATAAATAAATGTGTCATAATTATGAAATAAAGTTTGAACTGTGAAGCAGAATCATTAGGTATCTCCTGGGTAAAGGTACCTACAATATACCCATATTACCCATCATACAGGGTGTTTCACAACTCATCCCATAAACTTTGAGGGCTAATTCTACAATAAAAAATATAAACTGTATAAAAACATATGTCTTAGACGTCTTAGTTTTTAAATTACAGGGTGTTAATTTTTTTAAAATTATTTTTTATAGTTTTTATACCAATTCGAATATTTAAAAAAAAAAAAATTGGGGCGCCTCCTATGCACCAAAAACATTTTTGGCATACAAGAAAAAAATTATGTTTTACCAGTGTCGTCAATGAGAGGTTTACGGTAAATATTTTGTTATAACAAAATGGTACATCACTACATTTTTCTTAATTTTTTTTTTTATTTCCATTTAGTTTGGAACAAATTTGAGCCATTTTTTCGTTTTAAGACGGTTCAAAACATTTTAAAAACATTTGTATACCTATCTCTATCTAACTCAAATATTTATATTGTCATTTCAAATGCGGTTTAAATACTGATCTCGATGGATTGCCAATATAATAACCCAGAGTTTCTTTATGAGAAGGGGTTTAGACATAAGCAAGACCGGGGATAGCTTTTGTCAGGGACGTGAGGGTGTGAAAATTACGATTTCGGTTGGCAGTTCTGTTCAAAGTTGGTAGCATTATCATCTGATAACAGAGTCGTGCCTTGTCGAAGCTTTGTTTGGTAAAAACTGTAGAAATTTGCCATTTTCATATTAGTTGTATATTTTGCAAGGATTTCCAGTTGTTAATGTTTTTGGTTGGTTTAGAGACTTCACATATTATTGGTTCGGTTTTATTTTAGAAATTTTGATTGTGTTTAGTCGTATAGTTTATATTAGTCTTTAGTATTTTTATATTCATATGATACAGATGGGTGTGTGCTAATTAATGGTACACAGAAAAACCACAGATTTCTTATGCGAAAATACCCATTTAGGATTTAAACAAACATACCTATATCCAAAAGTTAACGATAAGGAAGATACGGGGTGTTAAAGGGATATAATTATTTTTATTCATGCATTTCGATAATTTCTGATATGTTTTAATTATTTTAATAAAACTCGGTATCCAGGAGTTTTTAGATATCAGCTATTTATATCTGAGCAGTTGTATTTATAGCTAATACGATGTTATTGAAGGTACATACCTTCGGGTGCACTGAACAACTAAAACGTGAATACCTTAAAAACGGTTGTCAAGACCGATTCTTACTAAGTATACCTTTTTGTGCAGAAAGCTTACTAGTTTACATAAATACAGAGAAGTAACAAAAATTGGGTAGTTTTAGAGAATTTTAAATAGTGTACCCATCGCCCTCTAGTCTACACACAAAAATTAATATTAGATCTGAAAAGCTAATGTTTAAAAACCCCGATACCGTTTTATTAAGATATTTAAAAGGGGGAACAATTATCGAAATAAGTTTACTTTTTTACTATGACACCCCCGTATCTTCCTTATTATAAACTTTTGGATATTAGGTATGTTTGGTTAAATCTTAATATTTTGACATAGGGAATCTGTGGTTTTTCTGTGTACAGGGTTATTGGTTATATTTTCACCGCCCATCTAGCTCTTTTATTGTAAACTTTAGGGAAAAATATTAAAAACAAATATTGTAGCTAGTTAGATGTAGTTTATTTTAAAATTGGCATTTTATATACCGGGTGTCCCATAACTAAGTAATGAAGCAAACATACACTTTTTTAAATGGAACACCCTATATATTATTCGAGTTTTGAATTCCTGAAAAAATTCTGGACATATTTTATATACCATATCCTATACCTAACTTCAACTGTTCTTGAAATATTTTGATTTGAACATAAAAATATTAGTCTAAGCTTCATTTATCGACACCAATAACAACCGATCGTTTTTTGCTTAGCAAGCCATGAAAAACAATAATTGACATAGATGTTCATTTCCATGCCATTTGTGAATTTTGTCTTCTAATTGTCAAAATAAAGTTTATTCAAAAATGGGTTTTACAGAACAAGAAAAAAACAAATATACGAAGTTTTTATAAAATGTGATTACAACAGGAGAAGATCAAGAAGAGAATATCTAAAACTGTATCCTAATAGTCGCCTTTCAAATGAGCATTCATTTAAATATATATATGATAGTGTCAATCGCAACATTTCGTTTAGCCGGAAGAAACGAACACATGCGCTAAATGAAGACGATAATACAGAACTTAACGTTTTGTTATATTTTCAAGGTAAGATATTAGAATTGATAATAATATTAGTAATAGTGATGAACTGGGTTAATTATCTTTTCTAGAACACCCCGAAAGTTCGATTCCTAAAGCCAGTGAACATTTAGAATTGTCATATTGGAAAGTTCAGTCGACTTTGAGAAAGTATAAACTTCGTCCATATAAATTTACTAAAGTGCAATTTTTATCTGAAAATAACAAGCAAGCTAGAGCACAATTTTGCCAAGAAATTCTTCAAAGGCTTAATGAAAATCGGCATTTATTTGAAAACATTTTATGGTCGGATGGATGTTCTTTTTCTACAGCTGGTATTTTTAACAGGAAAAATACACATTTCTGGTCAAGCATAAATCCACACTTAACAAAATCAATTCAATTTTCTGGACGTCGTTCTGTTAACGTTTGGTGCGGCATACTGTGGGGAAAAATAGTTGGCCCATTTTTTATCCAAAATTCTTTAACTGGTCGTAGCTATCAAGAATTATTAGAAAATATACTAGGACAAATTCCACAAATATTTCCTAACAAAAATTTGGATGAAATCATATGGCAGCAAGATGGAGCGCCGCCACACAATGTTGTCGCTGTTCAAAATTTACTAAATACTCAATTTCCAGAGTGGATCAGACGGTTTGGAACTATCAGATGGCCACCCTGTAGTCCTGACTTAACGCCCTTAGACACCTTCCTGTGGGGTGCTCTAAAGGACAAAGTAAATTCGTTCAATAATTTAGACATAAATTATATAGAAAACCTTATTAGACAAGAAATAATTAATATTAACAATTACGGTCAAGCCACAATTCATGGTGCTTTAAAGAAATTGAAGTGGGGCTACAGACGCTGTCTTGAAGAAAATGGAGGCCATTATGAGCATTTGCATCGTTAATATTAAAAATTAAATTAACATGAGTTTCAGTTTCCTTTCAAAATTCATGGCTGGCTAAGCAAAAAAACGATCGGTTGTTATTGGTGTCGATAAATGAAGCTTAGACTATTATTTTTATAGAATTTATGGTTTCGTCCGTTACTTTGTGACCGTACATTTTAAATTAATAAAATAAAACAAAATATATACTTTGTTCATAGTCACTTTAATTGAATATTTAGCCGTGACAGCTGTTTCGTAGTACAACTACGTACGTTTGAAAATGTAGTTGTACTACGAAACAGCTGTCACGGCTAAATATTCAATTAAAGTGACTATGAACAAAGTATATATTTTGTTTTATTTTATTAATTTATTATTTTTATGTTCAAATCAAAATATTTCAAGAACAGTTGAAGTTAGGTATACGATATGATATATAAAACAGGTCTAGAATTTTTCAGGAATTCAAAACTCGAATAATATATAGGGTGTTCCATTTAAAAAGTGTATGTTTGCTTCATTACTTAGTTATGATACACCCGGTATATAAAATGTCAATTTTAAAATAAACTACATCTAACTAGCTACAATATTTGTATTTAATATTTTTCCCTAAAGTTTACAATAAAAGAGCTAGATGGGCGGTAAAAATATAACCAATAACCCTGTACCATTCATTAGCGGACACCCTGTATACAAAGTTTTTAAAATGGTTTTTGACATACGGAACCATGGAAAATGTTTTGCTCTACCAGGTACCTCATCGTCCTGTCGTGGCTTTGATAATTTTTAATTTTCAACATTTAAACCACATTTATGTTTTTGTTTTAAGTTATGCCTTTTAAAATAATCCAATAAATTTTGTTTACAACATACAGTTTTTTTTTGTTTTCTCCTTAATTCTACGCCACTGATCTGCCTAAAATTAAACATGGCCGAAAATGGCCATGTTTAATTTTAGGCAGTGTCCTTATCTCATCAATCGACTTTGGTAATAACCTGCGCGAAATAAAAGTTATATTTCATGGGCGAAAACACCGGTTCGTGCGCAAGCCAGTTGAGGGTAAACGCACCCGGCGTCAAACAAACTATCCGCATTATCGGAAAGAAATTGTCGACGGCGTCTTGGTTTTCTGTTCGGAGTACGGTAGCTAATGAGCGTCACGGTCAGACCGCGGACGGAGGGTACGGGGTGCCGGTGTTTGTATTTTGCCACGGCTTTTAAGTGCGCATGTTCGTCCAGCCACTGCGCGTGGTCGTAAAAATCCGAAAAATGCTTCTTGCCACTGCGGATCTAAATGTAGGTTATCTATGGGTTAACACGAAAAATTACTTTGATCTCTTGATTTTTTTTTATTGGATGCACGATTTTCGCGCGCATAAATAAAAACCATTTCTCGACATGGTAATTTCGTACCAATTATATCAAATTCTACAATTTTAAACTCACCTTTGTTATTTATTCTTTAATTAGATAGGGATTTGACCATGCCGAGAAATGTTTATTTACACGACAATCTTGCATTAAATGAAAAAAGTCAAGAGATCAAATTTGTTCCAAAGTAAATGGAAAAAAAATGCAGTGGCGTACAATTTTTTATTTAAAATATTTCCCTTAAAGTTCCCATGGGTGGCACTGGTAAAAAATTACGTTTTTACTTGTATGCCAATAATGTCTTCTGGTGCATAGAAGGCGTCCTCCGGTTTTTTTAAAATATCTGAATTTGTATAAAAGTTACAAAAAAAAACAATATTTTTTAATATTTTTTTACATCCTTTAGTTCAAAAACTTACCCGTTTAGGACATATGTTCATATGAAGTTTTTTTTTGTAAAATTAGCCCTTAAAGTTTGTCGGATAAGTTGTGTATACAGGGTGTTTTTAGAATAAGATGAAGGACCTTAAGGGTGTAAGTAAGTGTAAGGTAAATATATTGACTTTTAAAATGGTAAATTTGAAAAAAATTATCTCTCTTATATTATCTCCTCTTGTTAAAGGTTGTCATTATTTATCCTAATAAACAGTCATCAACTACCAGACTACCAAAGTTATAGCGTCATCATCATTAGACTATGTTAAATCAGTTGAATCCAAAATTAATATAACGTTAAATAACTTTCAAAGTAGTAAATTTATTAAAAAATGTTAAGAGGCCTTTTTGTAGCGCATCTAATCTTCTTTAAAACTATTTATTGTATTTATTTAAATAATGATATTTGTAATACTAACAAAAATCCAAACCCAAGAGACAAAATTAAAAATAGTTCAATGTTCAAAGCCCACCTTGAACAATATTTTCGATGCCTATATTTTTCAAAAAAAAAAACAAGTTAAGATGCGTCGGACGAAAGAAAAAAAAGAATAGTTTAAAAAAACTAAAAACACGCTTTTATATATGCAAACTAAAAATTAGAATATAATTTTTCATTACAAAGAGTTTGTATTACAGTAATAAAAGGTCAAACAATGAATCATAATTATATACCTCAAAATAGAATTATAATAAAATTTAAGATAATAACAGAATAATTCACTTCAGAGTAAAAGCGTGGGCTGCATTTTACTATTTTTTCATAACTTTTCCCTCATAGATATTTACAAATGAAATAATTATAACATTTAATATATTAAGCACCCCACGCTTTTATTCTGAAGTGAATTATTCTGTTATTTATCTTAAATTTTATTATAATTCTATTTTGAGGTATATAATTATGATTCATTGTTTGACTTTTTATTACTGTAATACAAAATCTTCGTAATGAAAAATAATTTTCTAATTTTTAGTTCGGTTGCATATAAAAGCGTGTTTTTAGTTTTTTAAACTATTATTTATTTTTCATTTTTGGTTCGATATATCAATCATTTCATTTAAAGCTTCACTGTTGCATGGGGTTTCAGAACGCAACTACCCCGAACAAGTTTCTGTCAGCCTTATGCTGAGAGTACGTCCGAAACTGCACGCATGCCCAGATCGCGCACTAGCTCTTTATCTGTGACTCTCCTACAGAAAATCTATAAAGGAATTTATTTATCCTGGCGATCCTAATCAGGATAAAGGGATACTGTTTGCAGATTATTGCATTGTCATGGGTCCTTGATACGTGTGCAGAGATTCAAAGAAATCGAATCGCTGGAAGTTGGTGAAAATTAAGCTTAAAGATTCCGTTACATATATACATACATACATACTATACATACAACCCAAGCTAATAAAAGCGTGTTAAAAAACATAAATTACGATTTTTCAGTCTAATGATCATGCAGAGAAATGATTCTTATTTTTTACACGAAAACCATGCGTCATACGAAAGAAAATTTAAAAATAAAGGCAGCCTAAAAGTAAAGGGAAATTATAAGAATAATATTGGTAAAAAAAGCGGTGAGTTATTTATTAGTACTTGCATTTTTATTTGTTAATTTTTTAGGTCTTAAAAAGTTGAACATGTATGCTTTATTTTTTAAGGACTTTTCACCTTATAGTAGGGAAGCCCACGATGCTAAATGGAAATTTACTCCAGCGTCATAGAGACATATTGGGTTGCAAAGCTTAGATGATAAGAAGAAAAAAAATGTTATGTAATGTATACCTTTCTATAGGTGGGAAAGCGGCTATAGATTTTTAAATATATCAAAAAAATACTATTATTATTTCGGCTTGTGAAAATCGTTTGGGTTATATCGGATTATATATTATTCGTTATCCTTGAATTATTTTTTTCAAAATAAAAAAATAGCCACGCTCGAAAATGTTAAACTGACGTTTTTCTTTAAAGCCCCTTGTTTTCTTTACATCAGTATTAAATTGTCAGATTACTGGAATATACACTGTCTAGCATGTAATTAACATTTTAATCTAACGCGCTCTTAAAGTTTTGAAAGATTTATTTTTGTTTTTTATGATCGGCCCAGTATACGGGGCTCATATTTGATGGAGGTACTTAACCGGGTACAAGGTATCCTTCGGCATTTTAATCTGCCGTCGTAGAAAACCCCGAAATCCCCTCTTGGGCTCCTCTACCACTACAATGACTACCTTATGCTAAATTTTAACCTTTTCTTGTCGTACCGTCGTACCTTTTCGAAAGTAATTTGGAAATTCCCAATTTTAACCTGATAATAAAATATTGTAAACGGAAAAAGTAGTTTAATTTAATAATCGGCAGGTAGGTTTTTCAGAATTGGGATATGAATAGTCCTACACATTTCTTGCGTGCAATTTACTTTGACAAATACTCATGCAGGCAATTTTTTTTTTTTTTTTTGAATAAAAATGTTTAGCTAATAATTTGGTAAATATCTTAGTCAGTTGCGCAACTAGCCGTAGGTTTTTGAGGGGCTTAAGCCCCAATTTATAGAGTATATTTGCCGAGAAACATTAATATATTTTAATGCTCAATAATTTTGGGAGGGCTAATCATCGTCTTGGAGGCCCTCCCTCCTAATTGCGTCCCTGATCTTAGTGATTTTTAAGGTACCAATACATTGCGTTTTTATGTGTACCATTACCTTACCTTAAGCGAGATTTAAGAGTTGGTAAAAATATAGTAATGAAAATAGTCGTTGAAATTAAATAGGAGAAACCATAAAAACATAAACTCAATACCTCCACTCGTTTTTATAAAAAAACTTTATTATTCTGCGCAGCTTTGTCCTACTATCAGCACAAAAGGCGCCGACAAGTGATGTAATAAAATTTTGGAGTCAACGAGGACTGAAAACTTCCTGATGTTTCTTATTTGATTCCAACGACTATAAATACTGATTTATTTATTTAGGCATTTACTTTATACAGTGCTTGTCTAAATCTGGACCCCGCCACTTAACTTTTGAAATAATTGGTATTTTTTCACGAAAATTTGAGGAATTTGATGAGACAACATAAACCAAATTTTAGACGGGAAATGACAGATATAAATGTCAAACTGACAGCTGGGCGCCATTTTGAAAAGAAACATTAAATGAAAAGGAGGATTTTGTGGCACATTATTTTAAAGCTCCTGACGAATACTTTATAACCTCAAAATATAATGTCAATACCTTTACCTACTACAAAATGGCGGTATTTTGAAAATTACCTGAATACATCATTTAGATGGCCGTATTTCTAAACCTATTAAAGTTAAATACAATTAATGTTGTATTTTCTTAAAGCTCCTTTAAGGATTCATTAATGGTAATATTGGTAATACTATACAGGGAGGACAAAAGTATATTTTTTTAATGACGCACCTTGTTAAATATTTTACCATTAAAAAGATATCTTAAAGACCTTTTAGAAAATACCAACATAAGATATATCTACCTTTATTAGTTTTAAAGATATGGCCATCCAAATCAGGTTTTCGGGTAATTTTTAAAGTACTGCCATTTTTTTGGAGGTAAAGGTATTCACTTTATAGTCTGGGGTTTTAAAGATCTTGTCAGGAGCTTTAAAATATTGTGACACAAGACCCCCACTTTCCATTTAATTTTCCTTTTCAAAATGGCGCCCAACTGTCACTTTGACATTATTATCTTACTTAATACTTAACTTAGATACAGGGTTTTTTCATCAAAAGAAAGCTTTTTAGAAGGCGTAGTAAAAAAAATTTAACGACTACCCTAACTATTATACCCAAAAATTAGGTTAGATCGTCTAAAGGCACGTGTTGTTTTGTATTTAAAAAAAAAACATTGTTCTTTATCATTTATTCATTCTTTGGGGGCGTCGCAAGAAATTTAATTTTTAATTACCACCCTAGAACACCCTGTATATAAAAGAATCAAAATAAGCTGTATTTTAGAATAATGCAGGTTTGAGAGTCTGTAACACGATCGAAGAAGAACCGAAATTAAAAAAAAGGAAAACAAATTCATATGTCTCTTAAAGATTTCTTTTCTTTCTTCTTTATTTCTATTTTTCTTTTTTTTATGTTTCTTACCAAATCTCAACCTAGGTCACATTTACTGAATAAATAAACTGTGGGAAAAATAAAATAAAAAGTAAATGTTTCTTTTTCCAATTTAATAGCACCTAACTGTGTATATAATTGTATGTTATTAAAAAAAAATAAGAAAGAAAAAATATAGTAAATTTCTTACAATATAGCCAAATTTTGATGAGTTTTTTGCCACTTATGCTTTTTGGGACTCTTTTTCGACCTACATTTTTTTTCTATAACTAATATAAAGATATAACTGATGAAAGTTAAAAATACATTTGGTTTATTTAACAAAACAAATCTTTGTAGAAAAGAGCATATCTTGACGTTTGTAACATACATTTACTCAAAGAGTTTCCAGCAAACCATACCTGCCACCTTGTACATCCAATCAAAAACAAATGAGGGTTGCTTTATCTTCGTTTTAAAGAATAGCCCTCCCTATGTCCTCTAACCTCCTTGCTATCATCGTCCATTCTTCTCACGAAGAAATTGTCCATTGTGGAATACATAAACGCGTTGTTTATAGCCTCCATCTTTCTTTTCAGTTCTTCAGCCCTTTTGTTTTTAGCCTCCTGATCTGGATTATGTCGTACAGGTTGAGGTGTAGGGAATTGATGCATGTAATTAAAACTATCATTTAATTTATTATTGGATTTTCTTCTATGCATTCTGGTGGTGGTTTGAATTTCTTGTGTGGTACTTTTGACAGTAGATGTTTTAATTGATGATTCCGGAGCTTGAACTTGATCTGTTAAATCTAGGGATTTTGTGTCTTTAAATGATCTGTAGTCGCTTAAGTCAACGGGGGTAAAATCTGGTTTTTTTCTTGGTGCATCTGGAAAATTTGGTACGTAATAGGTGGGTGTTTCAGTTGAGAACCCTGTAACAACACAAAATGTTTAAGGTTTTTTGCTTTAAATGTACACAAAAACTATTTTAGACCCAAAAACCCCTAATTAAGTTTACTTTAGAAAATAAATAAACATAAAATGTTATAAAGATATAAATAAAGATGATTTATAAATATTTCCAAAATTATTATAAGTATTATAAGTTAAACATATCAAATTTAATTTTGTTTTGGAAATATGGCCACTATCAGCAGCTTTATAGTAAAATAGATTTTATTTAATAAACATATTAAATAAACATTAAAAAGGTATTTTATAAAGCTAGAGGAAAATACCACATTTAATATGTCTTTTCCTAATAGTTTCAGAAATATAAACATCCACCATTTAAAAATAGTAGATAATAATATTTCCAATATGCCTACCTACGGTACAAGTAGTTCATATTAGAGACATTTTGCACTTCTTATTTTGCAATTCCGTTGTGGTTAACGTTATTCTGAGATTGCGCAGTAAGGCAAACATGATCCGTTATCGTTATTAACCATACCGGACTCCTTTAATTACAGATGAATACCGAAGAGCTTATCGTTATCTTTATTGTTAAGCTGCGTGGTTGCCGGATTGTAAAAATTTTAATATCAATTACTTAAGAAGGTTGAAATTTTAATGTCATATTTATTAAAATATCATTGATACATAGGCTCTAATTAACGAAGAGCCCATAGCAGTAAGAAAAATAAAATAATGTAAAGAATGTTTTAACTTGCACTTTTAAGGATGATTTTAATCAGTAATTAATTTACATGTTACAATTTGGCACACATGCTTTTTATTCTACTACCAAACCTAAGCCTAATTTTTGAGTTTTGCTTTTTTGTTTATACTGTACTGTAAAGTACTTATTTTTCGTTAACTTTAAAATCGGTGAACCACAGGCAAAAATAAGGTTATGTGTCGAAGGCGCAGATGCAAGATAAATTTCTTAAAAGAGGCTGCAAAATCTCTGTCCAAAACTGCTGCCGTAATCGTTATGCTTAATAACGATAACCATAAGGAGACCATAAAAAGTCTGTTATTTTAGACCTGTAGATATAATAAAAATAAAAAAAAAAATTAATTTGGATGCATTTCAACATTTTTAAAATGGATATATTAAATGTGGCTTTTTTAAAAAATTATTTTGTTTTAATGGTGACGTTTTATTTAAAATGCTATTTAAGTATCAAACTTATATTTCTGAAACTATTAAAAATTTAATATATTACTATGTACTTTTTAAGGTTTTTTGATGGTGATAAAATATACAGAGTGTTTATACTGTGTAAGGCTTTCGCGGCCATCTTCTGCTAAACTTAAGTTTTGGGATATTCGGCCGTCGTTGTAGATTTTGGATCCTTGATGTTTCGCCAGCGCAAGTGGTTGGCATCCTCAGAGACTACTGTGACACAGTAGTATTTACGCAAGTAGTCTACTAGAAACCTTCCGAGGATGACAACCACTCGCGCTGGCGAAACGTCAAGGATACAAAATCTACAACGACGGCCGAATAGCCCAAAAACTTAAGTTTATACTGAGTGTTTCTTTTAAAAAGTGCTCTTTTACTATTAAATTCGAAAACACCTCTGTTAATAGGTTTATTTTGTATTTAGATGATTAACCAAGTTGTTAATGGCAGATACTATATTTGGAAGACCCTGTATATATTTCAGGGCCAGATTATTCCTTAGGCAGAGTAAGCAACTGCCTAGGAGCCCCGCATCAGATAAGCGCCCAGCCCAACAAAATGGGGGCCCCTGCATAACCAGAAAAAAATAAAATGTTTCGTAAAGTAACTTTAAATATTTATATAGTTAATAAAACTAGTAAAAACTTAAGATTTTTTTTTCTTGGGAAGGGAAAGACTTTTGTTTTTTGTCTTTAATTTTACCAAGAAGGAAAAGACCTTTTTTTTCTCTTCAATTTTATTAAAAGGGGCGCTGACAATTGCATTGCCTAGGGGCCCCGGATATAGCTTGCCCGACCCTGATAATAATTAGCACATAGTACGGCATTTTAAGAAGATAACTTACCATTTTCTTCTAAGGCAATAAACCTATTGTCCTGGGGCCTTCTAATATTAGTTTGTGTTGGAAAACAGCACACCATGGGGTACATCCCATCAAAACCACATTCTTGCTTTCTTAGAAATAACACAGCTCCTCGTGTGAGAGGCTTTCTCAAACTTTTTATTAGACTCATATAAGAAGCACAATGTGTTAGTCGTATACAATTGTCTCTAGATCTGCATGTTGGGAATTCACGTCTGGAACCTAAAAGAAAGATGTCATATAAATCATAAAAAATTATATATATAATTATTTAAAAGTAAACACCATTAATATCAGAGTTGATCAACTAAGAATAGTTAATTCACTCGACGAAGCGGCTCCGATCCTCCTGCCCCGCCTTTCCTCCGACCAGTTTCTGGCCAAAATAAAGCCTGTTAACCTTTTTTTTACTGTGCAGTTGTTCGCTTTGCATGGTATTGTAAGAACATTTTAAAAGCGCAAATTCGGTACCCTTTGAAAATAATACAAAAAAAGGCCGCCTGCAATCGGACTATTTTATACAAAGGCGCCGCTATCCTTTACAGCGACGCGCCGATATACTATGGGATAGAAATCCATTATTTTGGCCAAAAAGCAACTTTGAAATTTTAATGGCTCATGCTGTGTATTTTAAAGTAGATACTCCAAACTACATGTACGCAAAATTATAAAAGGATATGACGACTTCTATTGGGGTAATAAGAAACTTGAAAATGTATTTTAAGTAAACATAAATATACAACATTTAATGTATTTAGTTTATTATTAGCCTTGTTTACTAAAAAAAGTAAAAGAGTTTAAATAATAAATCTTTATCAGTTTTTGTACTTACAATTGCCTTCCTACTTTTTGCTACTTTTGAGTGTAAGGACAGATACAAGATTTTTTTATAATTTACAAGGATTTCCATTTTAAAATTTAATATGTTTTGTCCTACACTGTATATCCTAAAAGATTTGCCATTCTGATGAAAGATATGGATTCTACAAAATCTACCCAACAAAACAGTGTTTTTTATTTATTTTATACGTTAAAAAATAAACATAGTTGGGAAGATGTATCTCTATTACGCTTCTAAGAATAATTTAAAATTATTTTTCAGATTTGGATGATTATATTTCCGAAACTAATTGAGATAGACACATCAAATGTAGTATTTTTTAAAGCATTTTAAAATATTTTTTTGGTGGTGATATAATATTCAGGGTATTCCATTTAAAAAAATCATACCTATTGTCGTACCCTGTATATCATATGAGATAATAATTATCGGATTACTGATTAGAATACTACCGAATTAACCAAACAAGCTGACATTTTAGTTTATTTTGTACAATAAAAATAATAATGTTAAGGGGGTGTAAATTTATAATAACATATAATAAGTTTTAGGTTTCCAAAAAGCATTTGTAATAATTTATAATATTTTTCCAGTAAAAAGCACCTCATTTTAAGTTAAATTGGTAAGTTTCAGAATTTTGACCAAAAAAATTAATTTTTATCCCATAGTGCGATGACCAGCTGCATCAACCGGCATATCATAAAAGAAATATAGCAAAGGCGGCCGCAAAGACAAGCATGCCGTTTTATTTGCTTTAAACTTTTTGTGATTTTTTTTCTTATCAAAGAGCACCGAATTTACATTTTTAAACTGTTCCTTCTATACGTGGTGGCTCGACCTTGTCGGCACTGTTTGAAAGCCGCTTTCAAACGCGCCGCAAGAGAGTGCATTAACTATTCTTAGTTGATAAATACAGGTTCAGTGGCGCAGCTACTATGGGGATAGACGAGGCAGTGCCCCGGCCCCTTAAGCTCAGGGGCCCCTTGGAGTTGAGAGGGGCACCCGGGCTTAGTAGTAAAAAGAAAATATGTGAATGTGTAGGTACAAAAGGTAAAGACATTTTGGTTGTCTTTTTTCTTGGATCAAATTATTTCATGTTTTTATTTTTTTATTGTACTTATGTTATATTTTACTTTTTTGCCCCAGGGCGCCTGCTGACCTAGCTACGCCACTGTACAGGGTGTTTAAATGGTTTAAAAAAATTAGGGGCTAATTACTGAGCCCATTGGTGTCTTGAGCTGTACCTGAACATATATTTTAACAAAAAAACCCACAGACTTTTGTAGAATTTTGTATTTTTTATTAATTACTTAAACAAATTCAAAAACAGCTCTTGTTTAATAAAAAAAATATCCTTTGACCACACAAGAAATAGGAAATTTATTATTACCAATTATGTAACAACAATCATAAGTACTAAATTAAATAACTACCCTTTTTTTTAATAAGGTGTTTTTAAAAATGTATCTATTCTTCTTGGGTAATCAAGCGATATTCAGTTAAATGATTTTTTCTCTAAAACTAAGAAGCAATAAAAATTTAAAAGGAAAAAAAGCTAAATTTTTGTTTAATTAATTTGAAGAAAATACACCTATGCACAGAAGCCAGTGACTTCCATTTTTTGCCAGAAATATTTGTTTAAGTGCAGCTGGCGATGTCAATTGACCTAATAAACTTTATCAAGGGCCAAATTAGCCCTTAATAATATTATTAATACTGCTAAATTTTATTAAAATCGGACAGGGGATATCGAAGATAATAATTAAAAAGGGATCATATTTCACACTCCGTATCTAGAAAACAATGCGTTTTCGATCCTATATTTTTATACAGGGCGTAACATAATAAGATTGATTCTAAAAAAATTCAAATAAAGCTATTTCATAAACCCCTTGAGTAATTTTTAAACTACAGGGTGTTAAAATCTTAGAAAAGAAATTTGGGAGACCCTGTATGAAATTTTAAAAAATTATTTACCATTGACATATCGCTAGACTTCTAGAATTAGAGTTCTTATAATGTAATGGTAACATAATTTACATTCTGCTTATGAGATAATAAAATTTATTTATTTTTTTACTTATAAATTGACCTTGCATAAAATGTTTTTTTTCGCAAAAATCGCATGTCTGACGAAAAAAGTCAAGAAATTAAATTTGCCCTATAATGAATGCGGATTATTAAAATAGTTTTTATTTTACGGAAAAGTAGTGACGTACATAATATTTTTCAAAAATATTTAGTCTACATTTCTATACGAACGCCACTTAAAAAAATCTCCTACTTCAAAAAATAGCTGTTGATACTTATGGGGTGTATGCTAAATTTTATAAACATATTAAGGAAGTTATTAAAGTTTTGACGAAGAAACGACATTTTTAACACCCTGTAGCTTATTTAAACTTTTGTTCTTAAAATCATCTGTCTAAGGATTAAGACGTTTAAGGATCAGCATCTTATTCTGTTACACCCTGTATATATATTTTTTGAATAAGTATTAGATCCACTTGTTTATTGTTTTAATAACGTGTGCTATTTTAAATAAACAATAACAAAAGAGGAAAATATAAAAATATTTTTAAATTTATCATGCACTAGTATACAAATTACTTCTTAATAGTTAAATCGAGAGTGCCACTGAAATAAAACAAAAACAAGTGGTAAACAAATAAATTCATGTTTTAGTGGTACAAAAATATTAGTTTTCCAGTAAAGGGAAAAAACAAAAAAAAAGGAAAAATAAAAATAATAAAAATTTTTGAATATTATTTTGTTTATTACTTACCTAAGACGCTTTCAGAAACCAGTTCAAAAATAAACAATAACAAAACAACACCTTTCAAGGTTCCCAACATGATTATAAATTTTGCAACTTTATTTAAAATTTTGCACTAACAACACAGAACCGTGCCAAAATATTTTTTTTTAGTATCACAGATACGTTACTGTTCAAAACTGCAACTAAACTAACTTTTTTGAGTCTAAACGTCCTGATAATAAACTATAAATATGATGGTCTGCAGATGGTTTATTTATCCCTTCCGTTCATTAAGATAAAATTTCCAACCCTTAAATTGGTGGGAACTTTTCAGATCGTGTCTACCTTATTTATTAGGGTATTACCATTAAGTATTTGTTTATTTTATTGCCGGTACTACAATAGGTACTTATGATATTAATTTGTCTTTTCTTGAAATGGAATTTCCTGGGTTTTGTCTATGACATTCCATGTATACCGGTTTACAGAGTGTTACAGAATGGTGGAAAGAAAATTTAAAGGCACATTCTACAGCTTTTTAGAAATCACTTGGTTTTGCACATTTAATTTCAAATCTGTCCCAGCAAACACTATTTGCCGGCAATATTCATTTGTCATATTGGCATTGGTGGTAAACATTGGCAATTGGTGGCAATATTATGCCAACATCTAATACGCATTAAAAAGTCAACCTTAAATAAACACTCAATTGCCAATAAATTTTACATGCAGGCGAATTGCCGGCAAGCATACAACCATGGCGGCATACCAATCCTGATTAAATAAAGCATGCCTTTTTGTTGCAGGCAAATAAATATTGGATTTTTGAAGGCAAACCTTCAACGCATATTCATACTTTTCAAACCATATTATTAACATTAGTATTTAACTAACAATAGAGCAATTTTTTGATGTGTTTTATTTATAATGGCAGCTAAACAACATTATTTTATGTTTTGTTACATAATTTAAAGGAAATGACATTTTCATAACATTTTATTGTTGCAAATCATGCAAATAAAAATTAAGTCAAACAAAATGTTTAATATGTATTTTTGAGAGAATAAAAATAAAATGATGGTAAAATTAGCTAGGTTAATTTCGACCGAAGGTGATAAATTTAAATTTCCCGCTTAGCCGAAATACAAGATTTGACGATTTTGACAGATAAAGCAAAATTGCTTTTGTTTTACCGCTTTGTGTAATTGTTTTCTACGTGGTTTTCTAGCTTTTTAGTTTTTTTTAATGAAAAGAGTTTTTTAATAGACATAATTAAGTGTATTCATTACCTAATTAGTGTGTGTTGTGTGATTAATTGGTGATGGCTAGTCTAGAAGGCGAGTTATTCAAGTAGACTGTTAGAAGCTGTAAATATTTTGTTTAAAACCTTTTAAGTTTGTAGTTACTTAAAAAAATTATATGAAATTAGGGAGTTGCCCTATTAAAAGTTTTAAAGACGTGTTGATAAAAATATTATATATATTTAATGTTTTTTTTTTTTTTTGACATTTAACTCCTTAAAAATATTTCTCCCTATGTTTTGGATCTGAAAATTAAGTGCAAGTGTCCCTTGGATACTTACTATTTTAAGTGTTTTCTTTTGATTTATTATCATTTTTTAAATTTTATTATAGACCTTTAATTCTTTATGATTTATTGTTACTGTATAAAAATTTATATTATGTAATTTTTTTAATGATAAAGTTTTCCTGCCTTTTTTCTCACTTTTTTCGATTACAAAATTCTAAATATGTTATTTAACTTTTAGGACATTCAACTTATAAAACTGACAATACTTATTTAATGATGGATTCCATCATCCTAAACGCATTTTTTCATCATAACTTACTATTAATGGATGCCATCACATTATCTGCAACACGTGGCCCAATAACGGCCAATTGCCCACTTTCGTATCTTTTTAATACCTTTTTTCCAATGCCTTGCCATTAAAGGGTGTTGGCAATGCCAGTAAATTAAATGTTAATGGCCGGCAAAAAATGTTATACGGGGTATTTGTATTTTCGTTGAGATAATGGTAAAAAAATTGTCTATATATATTTTCTAATTATATAATAATATGTCAGAAATTGTTTATATTACCAAAGACAATTATAGTTTAACTATAGACTCCCAGAACAATCCTAAATTTTTGGTCATTAGTTTGAACGCTGGCTTGGCTGAATTTATGAAGCGGCAAATTATACGTACTGTTTACGTGTGTACTCGATTACTCTTTTTTATTATTTTTTCAAATAATTAGGCATCTCTTTAATTTAAAAAAATTTCCAACATTTTTTAAACATTTTTAGTAAATGGTTGTAATAAAAATATATTTAAATTTTAACCCTAAAAATACTGCTATTGAGACGTTAAGTATTGGGATGTTCCATTTAACAAAAGTATATTTTTTGCAATAAATCAAAAACTCGATGTTCAATGGCAGCACGTTAATCAGCGGAAAAAATGCTATTACTATGCTAATTTATGACTTTGTATCTATAATAATAAAGAAGTTAGCAATAGTGCAGACTTAAACGTGATCACTCTGTATATACATGGTCATCCAAATTCGGTGTCATTGGTAACTTCATTAATATTCGAAATACGAAATAGTTTAAATTAACAAACTAGTACCATTTTTCACACTCATTAAGACTAAAGGTTAGAAAAAACAATTGAGATTCGGGTGTTTGAGTTATACAGCAAAATAGCTCTTTTTAAATGGAACATTCTGTATATTTTATCACTCTTGGAAAGATCTTTTAAAAATCCTTTAAAAAAATCCACATGTGTTATACCTAATTCTTCATAGTTTCGGAAAAATTGCCATTCTCAAGAATTTGATAGTAAATTAGTATTTTTAAATAAATCACTTTGTATATTACATTACCATTAAATAAATATTTGAAAGAGCTTTAAGAAAATACCACATTTGATATGCTTATATCATATAGTTTTGGAAATATGGCCATTCTAATCTAAAAATAATGTTAAATTTCGATTATAACACAGCTTTAAGCTATAAGTAATAAGTTTAGTGTCAGAAATAAAACGGGGAAAATATCTACCATTTTCCAGATTTGAATATCAAATGTAGTATTTTTTAAAGCTCTTTAAAATACTTTTTAATGATGATACAGGGTGTTTTTAAAAAAAATCTAGTTTACTATTAAAAACTATGAAAAATTGGTATATCACTTTAAGACTTTTTTAAACGATCTTGAATGATTTTACTAATGGTGATAAAATATACAGGGTGATCCATTTAAAAAAAAGGGTATTTTGCTGTAGAATTTAAGAACCCGATTGTCAATAAGTTTTTAAAATCTTTAGTCTTAAAGAACATAAAAAATGTTTATTAATTTAAACTATTTCGTATTTTGAGTAATAACGAAGTAACCAAAGACCAAGACTTAATTTGGATCACCCTGTATAAGTATATGTATACAAAAAAAAATAATTATTGTATATTAATATATGTAATTAATACTTACTTAAATCGTCGTCTTCGTCGACAACTAGAAAAAAAATGTAAATATAAATATTAATATTAATATATATATATAATTAAAAGGTAAAGTTCTTTGGGCATATGGCTCATCAATGACTATAAAAATTAATAAATAAAAAATACCCTGTAAGAATTCGGCTACTATGGTTGGTTGTTTAAAAATTACGGAGTCTCCAAAAGAAAATGGAATACCCCGGGCCCGACCAAGACGGTGACACGTGTTTCGTCTTCGTTAAGACTTGTCAATCCGCTTCAGGTCGCTAGACGCCTTGATGAAGACCCGACTGACTGTAAATATTCTTTCTGTCGATCAGAACTAATAAATACAGACAGCAGTGCCATCTCACCAAGAAATTCAAAAACAACCAGCCATAGCATCGAGAGGTTAAAGGTGGTAGGTAAAAAGTGCGCCATCTAGTTGTATATGGCGAAAGTTAAAAATGCAACATACTGTCATGCCAAACAAACCATATGGAAACTATATATATATATATATATATATATATATATATATATATATATATATATATATATATATATATATATATATATATATATATATATATATATATATATATATATATATATATATATATATATATATATATATATATATATATACTGAAACATACAGGTCAGATAAGGCTACAGTATAAAATTATTTTACTCTATACAGAATGTCTCAAAAGAGTGTGATGTATCAAAGTTATATTTTTTAAATGGAACACCCTATATTTTATGACGGTTTTGGATTCTACATAAAAAAATAATTTTAGTTTGTTAATAGTACCAAGTGTCTAATTTTATTCGTTTTTGTGATATTTGATTTTTTTTTCAAAATGTAAGGGTGTAATTAAAATAATTTTATTTTAACAATATAAACTCCCCTAACTTTAAAATTTGTTACAAGATTGGGAAAAGTCTGCCTTATCATACGTAGGTTATATCGAGATCATATATTAAACAGGGTGATTAAAAAATCATTTTAATTTTTAGAAAGTCAAATAGCAATATCACTCTTATTTTAAATGGAACACCCAGTATTTTTTACACCACATGATGACAAACCAAATGCTCTTTCAAATGGTGTATAGGTTACCTATACCTATCTATTATACTTTTTAAGTAAATTCCGTTTTAACATATTTTTATTCCAAATGTCTATTTAAATATAAGTAGGCTGTGATATAGCTATGCCTATTTCCTAAGCCGTTATTGCAAAATGTAAATTTGTTAGAAAGAAACACAAAATTAAAAGATTTTGTATTATCTGCCACTATTTTTAAAATTTACAGAAAAATATTCATTAGTTGCTTATAATGCTAGTTCCAATAACACTTATGTCAGCTGAATGTGGTAATGATAAAACTTGTGTTTTTAAACAATCCTAATAATGTCTCTGGTCAGTTATGACGACATTCTGTGACCTATAACTTTTTTCTTCCATTATCTATAATCACTGTGTCAAATTTTTTAAAGCAACTATTAAGGTTATCAGATGCTTTCTCCTGGAATATTTTTCAGGATTAATTCTAGACTAAAGTAAATCATTTTTTTTTCACATTCTACCAGTATTATATCATCTTTTTGTTGTAGAAGAAGGGTTTTTATTTAAAATCATTGAAATTTCTTTTAAACTGACTAAAACACTAGTAATCAATAAATAGTCGTTGTTATTTTCTTAAGAAAAATATTAATGATTGCCAACTTTAATTTAAATAAACATTTAGACTAAAAATTTGTAAAAACAAATTTTACTAAAAAAGCACAAAAAATAGATATAGGCAACCTATACACCATATAAAAGAGTATTTTATTTGTCATCATGTAACGTAAATTAATACAGGCTGTTCCATTTAAAATAAGAAAGATATAGCTATTTGATTTTCTGAAAAATTGAAATTATTTTTTGATCACCCTGTACAATATTTGATCTTGATTTGACCTACGTATGATATAGCAGATTTTTTCTAGTCTTGTTACATATTTTAAAGTTTAAAGTGTTAAAGTAAAATCAATTTAATTTTACCTCTGCATTTTTCAAAAAAATCAAATATCACAAAAACGAATAAAATTAGATACTTAGTACTATAAACAAATTTGAGTTATTTTTAAAAGTAGAATTTAAAACCGTCATAAAATATAGGGTGTTCCATTTAAAAAATATAACTTTGCGTCACACTTTTTGAGACACCCTGTACACACTAAAATAATTTTATACTGTGGTCTTATTCAATCTGGAAAACCCCATGGTTATCCAGCTACAGACCGTGTCGAATATGGTGGGCCACCGTGTATACAGCGTGTCTTCGGAAGTTCTTAACAAATGGGAAACTTTTTTATTATTAATTTTACAAAAAAAAGTCTATAAAAACTCCTGCTTGATGAGAAAATACATTTTCACAAAAATATTTCAAGGTTAGATGTACAGGGTAGCTTAAAAATGACTTGCTTCCAAATTAAAATTAGGATTATTTTCTAACTACGGTACCAACCTTTAAAGAGTGATTTCTTATGTCATTTTATAAAGAAGTGTCTATAAAAATTATGTCCGGAGTTGCTTCGTTTCTGAGATACAGGGCGCTAAATATTTTTTAAAGGTCTGTTTGCTTTTAAATATCTTAAATACGAAGTCAGATACAAAAAAATCTACTACACTAAAAAGTTGCATTTTTAGTTGCTTTAAAGGAAAAAAATATAAAAACTATATAAAAAGGCAGTGACATACAGTGGGTACAACAGTCAATATTATTGAGAGAAAAATTTTGTCAAAAACTGCGGTTTGCAGATCATCTCCTAATTTATAAAATACCGGCTTAAAAAAAAGAACGCCCTGTATCTTAAAAACAAAGCAACTCCAGACATATGTTCATTGGAGTTTTTCTTTATAAAATGACATAAGAAATCACCCTTTAAAGTTTGGTACCGTAGCTAGGAAATAACCCTTATTTCAATTTGGAAACAAATCATTTTTAAGTCACCCTGTACATCCAACTTTCAAATATTTTTATGGAAATGTATTTTCTCATCAAGCAGGACTTTTTACAAGGAATATCTTTTTTCATAAAATTAATAATAAAAAAGTTTTTATTTGTTAAGAACTTCCGAAGACATGCTGTATATATATATCGGGTGACAATGAAATTGCTATCCAGCAATTTATTTTTTTAGTGCAACCATATAGTTTTTAAATTTAGGGACGCTATATTGTATCATCGGATGCCAATTTTAGATATAATAGCATATACAGAGTAAAATTGTATAAAATATTTGAACAAACTTATTTGACAAAAAATTTGATAAGTGTAAAACCAGCTTTAAAATTTGTATTTGTTTAGAAACAGTTATGTAAATAAGGTGTATGACTTAAAATACAAAGGTTGTGGTTTAAAATATTTGCACTTTTATTATTACTTAAATATTTTCGTTTAAAAAAAAATAATTTATGAAATTGAAGAAAAAATTGTAAATATTTTATAAATACTGTTTTGATGAATAAAAAATATTTAATTGATAGAGCAAGTATCAAAAAAAAAAATTTTTTTAGACGATTACAATGAAGTTTGCAGTTGTTTATAGTTTATGTAAATGGAGTAAAATGACTACAGTATTAAAAATTATATGTAATTAATACTTACCTAGTTTTTTGAAATGGTTCACCTTCGCCATATCAATGATAGGTATAAATCTTAAGGTATTCTGTCTAGAAAAAAAAAAGCATAAATTACAATTCCTTGAAAAAAGTTATTCAATCATATAAGAGTTTTATATTAAATTTGGTCAAAATTGGAGTTGCTTCCATTTTCCAGATAATTGAAGGGTTCCAACGTTTTAACCAATAGTCTGATTTTAAGTTGACTTTCAATAAAAAAAATGTTTTTTTTATACCTATACTCATAAGCCCCCACCGTTTCACGCAAATTTCTTACAATTTTGTCCTTGTGAAGAGGTTAAAGTGATTACACACATCAAGATGTAAGCAGGGGCTCAATAAAAAGAAGAGTTGTGGAAGAATTAGCCCTTTGCTAGATGGCAATTAACCCCACCAAGAAAGTAATTAACTTTCACGAAATCTTAAATCATGTTATTTTTTATAAAAACTTAAATTTGTTTAAAACCAGACTTTCTTATATGTGTTATTAATAGTTTTGAACCAATAAACATAAAATAAGGTTGTAACAGACTTGTTTTTGAGTAAAAACGTTGCAAGTGATATGCACAAACATTGTTTTAGGAATTTTTTTTTATCTTTAGAACTTCCTATTTGCGATTCATAATACAATGTATATTCTAAAAACATTAAAATACTCATAAGTAAGCAATCCGAGGTTTGTTAATTGAAAGAAAAATATAAAAAATGTTTTTTGTGATTTTTTTAAAACTAAACTCTTGGCTATTAGAACGTTGTTTCGGCATACCCTTTAATTATCAAAAGTAGTAACTTTGGATATTGCCTAGAAACTGGGAGCTATTTCGAATTTGATGAAATCTGGCATATGGTTGTTTTTTGGGGCGCCAATCACGAATCTGAAAGAATTTTTTTGAAAAAGTTTCGTTCTAGAGATATCCATCATTTAAGTTAAAAATCAAAGTTATTTTATTTTAACTTATTTTTTTTGCATATAATTTTTAAGTTTAAGGTATAGTAGAACACAATATTTGATTTTTACCTTTTAAAATTTTATTTTCAATATATTTTTACATTATCTTTTTATTAAATTGTAAGTATAGCTTCACTTTCAATCGTAGAAAACTATGGTGGATGCATTGAAGCACTGTATGTATGGTTTCCTGCGTTGTTAAAGGGAATCTGTCAATTTATTTAATAAAAGGTGTAAAATACATAGAAAGCGGGGTTTTGAAAGGTAAAAATTAAATATTGTAGGCCTCTTTAGCTTTAAACTAACAAGTGTGTGCAAAGAGAAGGGAGTTGCACAATAATTTATTGATCTTATGTTAAAAATATATATTTCTGGTTTTATCTTTATAAATGGTTTTGAAGACGTTAGTCTATAGGGCATTAGCCTTGTGGCCAAGTTTAATTTAGGTATAAAATAGGAAATTCGTAACAAATATAATCCACAAAATTTTTTGGTTTATGTAGAACTTACTGTATTTAATGGATTATAATACGAATTAACTGGTAAATATTTAACCATGCTTGTAATTTTACTTATTCAATAAGAAATTAAATAATTAATTTATTAAAAGAAAATGGCGTCAAAGGGCGAATCCAACTGATTACAGAAAGCAATATTATTAAAAAAGTTATACAAAAATAAAATATTCAGAAATTATATAATTAATTTACAATATATGCAATAACCATTTATTGATTATAAATCTAACTTGGTAATAAAA
Organism: Listronotus bonariensis; assembly: GCA_014170235.1. NCBI lineage: Eukaryota > Metazoa > Arthropoda > Insecta > Coleoptera > Curculionidae > Listronotus > Listronotus bonariensis. The sequence goes on along the minus strand of JACEGR010002314.1, from coordinate 12,077 downwards.
TTGTTATACTTACTTAACTAACCACAATAAGCACACAACTTACCCCGACGAGAGTCAAACACCAAAGAGACCGTTGCAAAAAGGTAATTATTTTTCTTATGCAATCGTAGTAAAACTTGCTACGAGAGCGGGAGTTATATTTTGCGGGATATTTAAATTAAAAGTTTCGTAGTCTTTCGTACTTGTTAGGGCTAATCAATATAGATCGATATGTTTAAATTGTCGATGTATTTTTTATTAGTAGTTGGTTAATCAGATTTTTGTTTTTCTTGCAGAATATATTTAAAATTACTTGTTATATTGCAACGATCAGCATAAGTTAAATATCTGTTTAAAGGTTAAATCATATATTTATATTAATGTTATTAATTAATATAGACTTGGAAACATATTTCCTTTCTGGTTCTGTTTGTAAAAGAAGGGTGGAAATAGTGAATTAAGGTTAGTTTTGGTCAGTCTTGATAATCAAAACTAAGCTAAATTCATTATTTCCTTCTTTCTTTTTGCAAACAAAATTGAAGTTAATTTGTAAACTACAACCCCACCTTTAAAAACCAGTTTCTATTGAAAGCGTTAAAACTATATGTAACGAGGTGATATTTACTAGGTATATTTTTTTTGTTTAGAAATTATGATAAAATAGAAATTCTTCACTTAAGCTAAAATATACAGAGGTATATAAAAGTAATTTGAACATAAGCGAGATACTGCAGGTGGCTTCCTCTATATTTATGTTCCTCACTTTGGAAAACTCTCTAAAACTTATTTTTATAAAAAAATCTTTTAATAAAAAGATATCCAAAAATTATCAAAATACAACGGAAACTTTAACACCCTGTATTTTGCCAATGATACATATTTCGACTATGATAAGATGGTTGTATTTTGGCCCGAGGAATGTGTGTTACACTTTTTACAGACTTTTTAAAGACATCCTATATTTTAAATGTTCTATTATTTTGGGGGAGAGAGAGAGTCAAGCCTCTTTTCTAATTGCGGTCATGCTACTATCAAATAATGGTTGAACAATTGCTTTCTTTTTGTAACATATCTTAGCTCAGCGAAGTAAAAATCTTAGCTGAGCTAACTAATAGAATCGGTGTAGAACAAACCAATTTTTGATAAAATTCTATAGTTCACCCAATTCTCAATATCTGTTATAACAATAGACATTTTTAAAAAATAAAATAATATCAATTTTAGGAGAAGAATCAATTCTAAAACGGTATGTTCAATCGATTATGTTGCAGTTTTAATAATGAATTAAACGTCAAAGTTATCATCACTTATAACCGCGGTTATTATTGGTTGAACGCCTAAAATTTGGTGTATTCCTTTTAGGGCCTAGAACCGCCCGGAACGACACCAAAAGTGTTCCTTTCGGGGGTTCTAGAGCATAAAAGGAATACACCAATTGATGTATGTAAGTCTAAAAACAAAAATTTTTCAAAGTATTTCTAACCAAAAAATCACAGTACAGAAATGAACAGGTAAAGCCTAGTTCATAAGCTTGCGAAATGCGATTTGCGAATCATGTTCCGATTGGTCAATTTGTAACGAGACATTCGAAAGCCGTTACAAATTGACCAATCAGAACAAGTTTCGCAATTCGCAAGCTTATGAACTAGGTTTTAACGTCTGACGTACGTGACCTTCAATAACGCAGCAAAAATATCTTTTAAGATATCCGGCATACTTAGCCATGGCAACGGGGGCGGTGTCATTCTTGACTAAGCTGAGTTTATATATTAAAAAGAAATTATTATCTAAGCAGTCAACTTAAAAAGAAACTAAAATTCGATGTAAAAGGAAAGCAATTAGTTTATCGATGTTAAAGAAAATATATCGATATCCTAATATATTATTTGCACATCCCTATTTAAATCTACGATGTGATGAAACTAACCTTACTTTTAAAGTAGTAAGTTTGTTTATCTTTTGTTTGAATTTAATGGAAGTAAAGAATTGTTAATTTCGCTAATAATATTTTTGTCTATGAGAATAAATTATAATAAATATTTATTTTTTTCTTATACATTTTAAACACTATAATGCCTTAAATAGGTTATTATGAAAAATGTATTTGTTTACTTATATATTTTTTATGAAGTAGTTTTAGTCATGATAAAAATCTTAAAAAAGTAATCTTTAGAATATTGTAGCAAATACAAATGCAGTTATTAAAATATCTTATAATAATTCAGTAATTATCTAGAAACCTGCGGCACCACCGATTTTGATGAAATCTGGTATATGTGAGTTTTTGGGGCGCTGATCACGAACCTGAAAGAATTTTTTGACGAAAATGTTTCGTTCTTAAGATTTTTAACCATTAGAATTAAAATTTAAATTAATCCTACTTTTATAATATTCCCCCTTCTTTTTGCACACAATTCTTGATTTAAAGCTAAAATGGCACCCAATATTTGATTTTCACCTTTTAAAACCCCTTTTTTTATGTATTTTACATTATTTTTGCATTAAATCGCATAGCTATACTTTGAATCATTTCAATCCCAATATGCCATGAAGCCTTATGTGTATGTATGGTTGCCGTATTATCAAAGAAAAGCCACGCAATATAATGCAAAAATAATGTAAAAACGTAGAAAAACGGGGTTTTAAAAGGTGAAAATCAAATATTGTGTGACACTTTGGGTTTAAATCAAAAATCGTGTGCAAAAAGAAAGGGGAATAAAGTGAAAATAAGCTTAGTTCAAATATGAACTGTGAAGATGAATATCTCGAGAACGAAACGTTTCCGCCAAAAAAATCTTTCAGATTCGTGATCAGCGCCCCAAAAAACCCGTATACCAAATTTTGCTAAAATCAGAGTTGCCGGAGGTTTCTAGAAAATTACCAATATTTCTGCAGATTTTCAAAAATTCAACAGTGACTTAGATAAATTGAGTTACATCATTTTATTTTGGCCTAAGGAGATTGTGTTAAAATTTTGTATAAACCTTTTACAGACACCTTGTAAATTACCTAAATAATGGTAATATAAATTGATACAAATATACTAAGAATATGAATATACAGGGTATATAGTGTGTCCACCTAAGTTCACTACAAAAGGGAAACCTTTAGAAAAAGTTCTACATTATCTATAACACAAAAAAGCAATCATTAGATATTCATTTCTTTCAGTGATATACGAGATATCTCAAAAAATATGAATTTTGTTCAAGAGAAAAGTACCCTTATTTTTGAAAATATCGAAAATTTTTATTAAGGAAAAATGTTTGGATATAAAATTAACTTTTAAATATGCAAACTCATTAATTTTCAAAAAGTTTTTTTTTAGTTTTTTATGATAAAACGATGAAAATTTAAATTTATTCATTTGTAAATACTTATTTTGTAATATAATATTTAAAAAAGCTTCATAACTGCCAAAACAATAAAAAGTCACAGAAACACTCGATATCGAATAAAAAATTAAAGAAAAACCTTTTTTCTTGTAAATGAACGATTTTGTTACTTTAAGGATTATTTTTATTTCTAAACATTTTTCCTTAATAATAATTTTTGAAATTTTAAAAAATAAGGGTATTTTTCTTTTGAACAAAATTTATATTTTTTGAGATACCTCGTATACTACTGAAAAAATGATTATCTAATGATTGCATTTTAGATTTTAGATCATGCAAAACTTTTCATAAAAATAACTTTTTTCGTAAAATTAATAATAAATGTTTCCCATATATAGACAATTTAGGTGGACAGTGTATATGAATTACGGTATGAAACTTAAAAAGGTGATTTTGACTTTTTATAAAGAAAAGTTCCTATAAACATATAATAACTGGATTTGCTTTACTTCTGAGAAACAATGCGTTAAATTTGTCAAGAAAAGTTGGTATTTTTTAATATCTTAAAAACGGTTCAATCGTTTTGAATGAAACTTTTTACTATAACGTCTATGAGTATTTTTTAAAAGAAATTATTATGGCTTTAAAATGTTTTAACGAAAACGAAGTTAGCACAAAATTTTAAAATACCATATAAAATCTACAATTAATTATCTATTATCGTGTAATTCTTATTTAGTGCTATTATTTTTAAACTCTGGTGACTGATATTTGAAATATCCCGTATTTGGTATGAAAAGTGATAGCTTTTTTCCCTTAAAAATTGTTTTTTTTGTAATTTACACTCTTTTCTTTTCTGGGCAAATGACTTAATGAAAATAATTTTTAATTAAAAGCCATTTGTCTATGTAAATTGTCGTGGTTCTTGTTAATCTTATGACTGGGATATATTGGATAATACAGGATTTCCGGAAAGGTGAGGTTAAAAAATACGGGGGTGATAGAGTAAGCCAAAATAATGTTAGTACTTCATATAAAAAAAAAAGTTTTATTGCGATTCGTTAAAGTTAGTTATTGACCTTCCAAGTTCGTATAAAAACTTGTTATAATTATAACTTTTGAACTGTTACCACGGTGCTAATGATATTTGGGTTACTAAATAATTTCATAATACTGCTTCTTTCCATAGGTAAACGGATCTTCAGTTGGTCGGAATTATATGGGGTGCGACGATTATTTTTTATTTAATGTATGCGTTTTTAACACTGGTGAAAAATTTGACATTTTGCTTTGACCATTTAATTCCTCTTTCATTTTTGTACAAAAAGGGTTACCTTCATTTGAATAGGTATTTTGGACTGTTTTTAATAAAATCGCATTTTAAATCCAGACATTGAAGCATTTTGTATGTAATAAAAAATTCATTATGTTAAAATATATCAAATGTGGTAAAATTATTAAAAACGGTGTTTGTGAACCCCTTATAGTTTATAATACAGTTAAAAACTGTGTTTAACAATTTAACATTATTTTAAAAATTTTCTGATAAAAACGGAATTTTTCATTACTTACAAAATGCTGGTATGCGGGACTTAAAATGCGATTTTATGAAAAACGGTCTAAGATATCGATTTAAATAAGGTACACATTTTTTGTACAGAAGCATTACTATGAGATTATTTAGTAGCCTATCATTGGTACTGTAGCAACAGTTCAAAAGTTATAAATGAAAAATAAGTTTTGAAGCTAAAATACCTTAAGTGTAATCAAAAGTATGTAATAAAATCAGATAAATCAACAAAAAGCTAAAAACACCAAATTTAAATAAAACTGTGTTTTTTATTTTATTTACCTACATAAAATACCAGTAAAATAATTTTACAAATATAGTTTAATTTATTTTTATTGATATTATAAAACATTTTTTTCTTCTTAAATATAACAATGTTTTATTAGAAAAACCTAAATGTGTATAAATTTCAAGAATGCAAACTTTAAAAAATCTGATTGTTATCAAATATAGTTGGTTATTAAAAAGTCTTTAAATAAGGAAAGTTTATACAAACAGATAAATAATATCATCAAAATAAAACAAAAACAAATTAAAAATAATCAACATATTCACCACATGAACTTTATTGGGAAGTTATGATTACCTCTTTGTTATATTTGTCTTAAAATTTTCCTTGTATGCACAAGGCGACCTAACATTGCATGCTTCTTTAAAATCGATATTTTCATTACAAACATAATGTTTAAAATGGTTTAAAAGAAATAGCATTGGAACACACAATACACTAAATTTTTTATATAAAAAAGTCTGCAAAACATTCTAAATTTAAAAAGCATTTGAAAACATTTCTTTAAAGAAAATAGGTTGTCAAACCTTGACAGTATTTTTAACCTTGCATATTTTAAAGACGTGTAATGGGTTGATTATTAGGATATGTAGCTAAAGCCAGTAAAATTACAGAAAACAGAAAACTTTAACTGGTTATATGTTCGGCGCTAGATGGAACCACCCACCGGCACCGGTACAGGTGAGAGTTCTTCATGGGGGACGGGATAAAATAGTACAATTATTCAAAACATCTAGAAGGTGGTGGCTGGGACAAAATTATGTCCGATAACGATGAATACATTAAATTATATGATGCTGAAGATTTAATTCTTCTAAGCGAATTACGCCGTAATCTATTTTCTTTGGATGGAGATATGGAAGGTAAATAAAAATGTTTGTTGTTGTTTCTTATTTTTCTTAACTATATTTTTTAGAGGTTGCTGCAATGCTTATTGTTTTGGCAGAATCAAATCTAACAAATGTGGAAGTTCGTAAGTGGGTTTAAAATGATGAAGATCTGTTACCGCTAGAAGGAGCAGATGGAGATGAAGCTGAAGTTAAGGAGCATGAAGGCTTGTAATTAAATAATCAAAACACAACTGTTACAAATGCTAAAGCAGCTGTGTTTAAAATGGGCCGAAGAAAATAATATTCCACTAAATATAATATTCTTGTACTTTAAAGGTTAAAAGAAATGGCCTGTATGAATAGTTAAAGATGTGTAAAACAAACAAACATTACAAATTAATTTAGAAATTAATACCATATTTTTACTTTTTTATTTATTTTTAGTGTTACCTATTCGTAATTACTGTTTTTTTTTGCGTTTAATAATAAAAAGAAATGCTTCGTTTAAACGGTCACAGAAAAAAGCTTATTAAACATAGCGCAAAAGCAATATTGCCTCCATGTAATGAAAAATGTAGACTGAAATGTGCAGAAAAACGCACTGAAGAAGTTAGAAAAACGAGTTTTAAAGAATACTGGGATATGGGAAATGTACAGCGGCAAAGAGATTTTATTAATTATCTTAGATGTTTTCAAACTTTTGTGGAGTACTGTACCTATCTTTTATTCCTCTAAATAAAATAAAAATTGGGTTTTACCACTTTTTGCCCTGCAAGTTACGAAAAAATAATTTAACATAAAATATATAAGTAAATCGTATTAAGCAATAAATTTGGTACAGATTTATGGTACGTTTAAAATCCTAAAAAAATATATATATTATCAATGACAACAAAGTTATAAGCTGTTAAATTTGTTATGTTAATATAAACAGTGTTAATAAGAGCAAAAACCTAAAAAAAAATATCACTTAAAAGTCTGTCAATTTGTGGCGATTAATTATATGAAAGTTTATAAGAACCTTTTTTAAGAGATTTTGGATGTACAGTGAAACTTCCCTAACTTGAACTTCCGTAAGTCGAAATATTCCCGAAGTCGAATATTTTTCCAATGTAGTTTTCCCTTGTAGTAATAAACGTGTGTACTTATATATTCGTAACTTGAATTTTCCGCAACTAGATTATTTTTTTCCTTTCCTTGAAGTTTCGAGTTAGTGAAGCTCTACTGTAAACTTAAAGTGTTAAGAAATTAAATATTGGAATTAAATATTTGAATCAACCAGAACCTAATTTAATGTCTAATGGGATTTATTTTTTGTTAAAATATTAATTTTAAAGTTTCAAGGGCAAAAATCTAGTAAAAACCAGAGTTTTTATATAGTTTAGATGGTAAAACTTTAAGATCTACACTAACCAAAATCTTTGAAACTGAAATTTTTAATCACAAACATGAATAACTTCATATTTCTTAAATTTACAAGTTAAAAAAACATATTAAATTAAATATTATCAAAAATTAATTTTAATGAAAGTAGTAAAGCACATATAAAAATAAAAATTGAGGGTTATATCATAATATTTTGTAAGTAGCAAAATATGAATATTAAAGGATATATAAGTTATAATTTTTTTAATAATTGTTAGTTAAAGTGTTGTGTTATTTTTTAAAATAATTTTATAGAGTCAGATTCTTTGAGGGGCAGACCTTCGTTATATTATAAAATCTAGAAGTTTATCAGTGCATGTTTCTAACATAGGTAAAAACAATGGTTTTTAATTTCAATTTTTAAATGTCTAATCTTATTCCACTTAATTTTATTATTGTCTGTGCCAACATCAAAATTTCTTTGCTTGTTCATCAAGTACTTGAAATTAAGGATTTTGCTTTGATTTACCTCAGTTACTGTATATGGCTTCCCAAATGTTTTAGCACAACGTATTATTGATATCCGCTGCTCTGGAATATAAATAATTTGATTCTTTTGCGCCTTTCTATCAAGGCGTGCATCGAATCGCCTTCGTTTTGGGTGTGTCCTACTTCATAAAATACATGGGTAATGTTAATATTAAATTTTTTGCAGCATACACATACATACAAAAAATTATTCTGTTTCTGTTTTGTCCCCCACAGTTATCTGAATAGAACATAAAATCCTTAAATCCCTCTTTTACTTTCTTTTCAATAAATAAGTAAACAGCACTAATTATTTCTGTTCGCTCCTTTTTTACCTATTGTTTCGTCCCACACATAACAAAATCCTTCATTTTTTCCTACGTCAAAGATAGTAAAATTGTAGAAGGCTAATTTTCTTTTGTAATAAAATAGGCAAAATTTTTTGTAGGTCATAGCTTGCAAAACAAACTGAATTACTGCTTTGAGCAATAGACTTTTGAGCTGATTTTAATTCCCTGATTAAAAATTTAGATGCAGTGTGAATTGTATACTCTTTTTCTAAGGCTTCTTTCTCTTTATCCGTGGCTCTGGTGTAGATGTCGCAAGTCGGGCATTGGTCCTTTTTTGGCTTAAAAAAGTCGATGTTAAACTCATTATAAAATATGTCACGATATTGTCTCTTAGTAGCTCTTAACTTCGGTTCATAATTTTTGTCCTGTAACTACTCTTTATAAAGCTTGTATAATTTTGTAAATGTCAAACTTTCTTCGAAATATTTTTTTCTGTTCTAGCTCTAACGTAGTGCGAATCCACAAAAGGGGTTTGTACAATATGCGCCCTGACTGTAGCTTTAATATCATCAGAAACCTGATTTGGACGATTTGTATGCTGTCCACGTCTATCGTCAAGCACAACACAGCTAGATTCCTGCATATCATATTTTCTGTAAATAGTAGTAATCCACTTATCAGTAATATTTAAAGTGTCAAAAAACATCTTTTTACGTATTTGGATTTTTGGCCATCAGTACAAAATGTGTATTTATAAGACCAGTGACGCCTGGATGTTTCAATAGAAGCCAAAAGAACTTGCTTTTTAGGTAGGGGGAGGGTGGAGCATTCGGCTTTTTTTATATATTTTGAAATAATGCAGGTATTTTTTCTTTAATTAACTTGTTATGAAATGCATAATGTAACTGCATATTTCTTTTTCTAAATACATGTTTAAATTTGTTTTAACTATTTCTTAAATATTTTTACTTTATTTATTTATAAAATCATACCTTTTGGCTGAATGCTCCCCGATGTGTGGAGGTTTCGGCCTAGAAAAAAAATAGCTGGGGAGGTTTCGGCACAATCAATTTATTAACAATTTTAAGAAAACATACAACAAAAATATATTTGCAAAACTAAAAACACTATTTCTAAGCATTTTTGTAAAAAAGAAAAACATTAAAAAATATTTATTAGGTATCATTTTCGTTTTAGACCTATCTTAAATCATAATCATCAAACTTATAATTAAAACGAAATGAATATAATGTTCTAGTGGTACCTGTTCTACTTAGTATGCTCAATTTAGCTACTATATCTTCTCGCAATACATCACCAATATCAACCACACTTGGAAAATAAAAACTTGTTGACTTTTCCCGCCTTCTTAAAAATGATACAGTTACCTCTTCCCCCAGCTTAATAATCTGACCAATATAGTAGCAATAGCTCTTTTTCTTGCTAAATCTAATGAGCAAAAATCCCCAACAGCAAATATTTCTTCATCGTTTAACATTTTTAAGGAAGAAAATGATTCATCATCTTCCGAGTAATCGTTTATTAAAACAGAAACATCTGATTCGCTGAATGATGAGTCACTCATGATTTTCTTTTTTATTTTGGTTTCAGCAGCTCTTTTCTTTCGTTGTTTTTCAAGGAATGCATTTTGTTTTATCTGCAATTCTGGAGTACTGGTGTAAATTTTCGATTTAGATTCTATTTTTCTTTTCCTTTTTTTGTTTGCAGTGCCATCAACTTTTGGGAATGGTCTTATTTTTTCCAGAATGCTGGTATGTTCAGGATTGTTCCTAGCTTCTAGCACTGAGCTGTTATTACTTAATGTATTCGATAAGAGTTAATTGTCACTGGTGCATGAAATTTTATTATTATTTACAACAGAATGGGCGGTAGAAGGTTGTATATCAAAAACTGATGAGCTTGGATTATTTAATTCGGGAATTTTATCATCTGAAATTGGCTTATCAGATACTGAACTAGGTGTGAAGTCACTGTCAGTAAAAATCTGCCTATTAAATGGAAAAATGCCCGTACTTTTAAATGAATTTATAATATTGTTTGGGGTAAATGAATTTATGAAAGCTGTTTTACTCAGTTGAGCAATCTGTCTCACAGTAATTACTTTCCCGGGATTAGATAACAGCCAGTCATTTTGAGCAATCACTAACTTAGCCTTAAATGGTCCATAAACCCCAACATCTAGTGGTTGCATTTTGTGTGTGGTATGCGGGGAAATGACAACAATACAATGCCATTTTCTCTGCAAAAGAGGATTGCGTCAATAGAAGTATGACTGTCATGGTTGTCAATAAGAAGCAAAATTTTATTCTCTCTTGAACATCTGGTATGACGAACAATATGTCGAAGGACCTCAATAAACAAATCTGACGTTATCCAACCTGATTTGTTGCCTAGAGCTAAGCTGGAAGTAAGTCCATTAGTTAGATATTCCTCAATATTTCGAACCCTCGGAAATATATACACTGGAGGAAGATATGTTCCAACAGCATTTATAATGCCTACCAAAGTAACGTTCTCGCCACGTTCAGCGCTTGCAACCTGGCCTACTTGTTTTTTCCCTTGGTACTAACAACTTTAACTGGCCTGAGTACAGTAGAAACGCCTGTTTCATCCAAGTTAAAGATTTGCTCGGGCTTGAATTGATACTTTTCCATAATAATACCCAAATTGTCAAAAAATTCGTTAACACGTTCTTTATTAAAACCCGTTCCTCTCATAAGACTGGTGCTCTCAGGTTTTCTCAGAGACAGGTCTTGATTTCTTTTTATAAATCCTTTTCTCCACTCATCTCCTAAAATATAAAAATAATTGCCAAAAGTTAATTTTATCTACATTGGGTTCTTTAATTTAAAAATTTGTTACCAGCAATGTTTCTTTCTTCCCATGTTTTTGGAATTCGGTGGCCTGGAAGACTTCTTGCATACTGAAAAGCGAGTTTCTGAATTTGATGATAGGTAAGACCATAGTTTAAGTTTGAGCAATGCTTAAGGTACGAAGCAAATTCTTTTTCTTCGTCTAAGGAAAATACTTGGGATGTTTTGTATTTATTTCCATATTTTACTAAATTTGAATCTTTTGCACTGTCGTTGCCTGAATCTTCCATATGTTGTAAGATATCTTCCTTATCTTTCTTTCTAAGCAGAGTTTTTACACGATATTGTAACGTGGTCCTTTTAACATTATACCTTCGGGCACTTTCATTAAGGCCAACTTCTCCTTTTAGATATGCGCATATTGCATTTTGCATTCGTTTCTCGTCAACTTCCTGTCAATTTTTCTCTGATAGTTTCTCGGCATCTAAAACAAGTAAAACTCAAAATAGTTAAAACCGCCAAAAATAGCCCAGAAAATCCTCTGACATACAGGCTATCAACGAAAAACATCTGCATTGAATTGGATTTACTGGTTTGAAAGCTACATGCGCATTGACAATTTTTTTATTTTTACAAATGCGGATAAAAACACCCCAGGTGGAGGATTCGGCCAGCCGAAGGCTCCTCACATGTTGGTGGCCGAACGTTCCCCAAGGTACACCTGAACACAAGAATTAAATTTTATTAACAACGCTACAATTTTTAGGTTAGATCTATGTAATTACCAACTCCTAAGTTACCAGCATAGATTATGATGCAAATCTAATGATAAATTACAGTAAAAATAAAATGTACACAAAGGACTAAATAGCGTATAAAAATACATACCTTGACCATAAAAATAAACAATTTTCTTTTTCACCAAAACACCATGCATTAGACCACCTTTAAATAGTACAACTATCTATGACGCCGCAACGGTGTATACATTATTCCGCGGGAAATTCAAAAACTACGGGATTTTTAAACGGTAGCCGAAACCTCCACCTAGCCGAAT
>JACEGR010002313.1:0-132923 GCA_014170235.1 Listronotus bonariensis | reverse complement strand
AAAATAGAGTTTGCTTTTCGGAGTTTATTGTTAAGTGTGGTAAGCCGAATATCCCAGAACGTCAATAACCATATTAATTTCTTGAATTTAAATAGCAAAAAAATGATGTACTTGACTTTCCTTATAAAATTTAACTTATTTTAAAATTAAAACATCAAAACAATTTTCCATCGGTATCTAACAGTATTTGTTCGGTTTATTAGGCTGTCACGTTTAGATCAATAGTGCGTTGACGTACGGATAAGAAAGTTTTTAAGCCAAAAAAATTGATAATGCGCATGTGCAGTTCCGATTTGATACGGATACGTTTACGTTTCTGACCTTACCTTAACTGTCTATTAATATTTAGAGTATTAAGGTAATAAATCCAATTTTCCAGTAAATGAACGTTAAGGGGTCACAAATCAGCCACCACTTTGGTAATATGTTTTTTATTACTTCCAGCCGATCGAGAGAAGTCAGACGCTGCAGTTACGGAAGGTTTAGTGAATCAGAAGAGATCTATTATTTATCTTCGACAAAAAGACAATCGGACATTAAAAGTTTGTGTAAAGTATAAACAACCAATGTGCTAAAGTCATAAACAATTTGTGAGTAGTGTTTAGCTCCAAGACCACAAGAAGAAACAGATTTAAATTAAATTCCCACTCCATTTGGTATTATAAATATTTTAAATATTATTTCTTATAAGAGAATTTCTCTTTTTAATTTCATTTTATGACTTTCAGGTCAAATGTAAAAATTTTCTTAAAAATACATTGAATATAAAAGATTTTACTTTTTTTTTTTAATTAAATGAATGGGGTCTTACGACAATACCCATTTTTGGGCTTATATATTTATTTAAAAATTTATGGTTACTAACGCAAAGTATTAAGGGTTCTCATAAATAATAAAGTTTATTTGCCTTTCTGTCATTGCCGTCCCATAATCAGTTTTTTTTTATTGACAGTGACTTAAATTTAAATTTCAATTAATTGTTTTGATACAAGTACTTTTTTCCTGGGCCATGTTTTCATTTAACTTATCCTATATATTGGAAAAATCCTCTCAACTCAAAATGTAATTTATCATTTAAATAAAATATATAAAGAAAAAGTAATTATGGGATGTTTAATATATTTGACCCGTGCGCGCCTACTAAAAAGTTAAATGCGATATTTAATATAAAACAGTTTTTATGTGTAAAAAATAACCAATTTTATTTTTTATTACATAAACGGGGTAAAAAACGTAAATAAATAAAGATTTAAACATTTTATTTAGTATAACCCACAGTTTATAAGTTTTTTGTATATTATAGGATCCTTGAACTAACCACCACTCTTAATATGTTGTACGAAAGTAAAATAGTGCTTCTTACAGAGGTGTCAAGTAACGCAAATTTAAGTAACTACTTTTTTAGAAAGTATTGGTTTACATGGAAAGTAACGCGTTACTTTATTAGTGCTTTAAAGGAAAGATGAAAAGCAGGGTATATTTACAGGGTGATAGCAAAAACTGTTACTTAGCCCTTCTTATTATTTTTCTAGTTAAAACAATATGTTGTACGGTAGCAAAAAATTGTTCCTTAAGCTGTTTCTAGACTTACAACAATTCGCTAAACATCTGGTGAAACAAACCAACCTATTTGCGCGCTCCTTTGATGCAAGAAACTGACAAGCTTTAAATCACCGCGGAATCATTACCCCCACTCTTGGACAACGTGAATTCCGTCCACGTCCACGTCCGCGCTATGTGAGGCTATGTGGCGCGCTATTCGGCGCGGCGAATTGTTGCAAGTCTGGACGTAGCATTTCAGAGCTGTCTAGTAACGCAAAAAAAAACGTTACTTTAAGTAATTAGTTACAAAAAGTAACTTTCTTACTTTTAAGATTAAGCAAAAAGGTAACTGTAATAGCGTTACTTACTAGAAATATTTAATTGTTCTTTTTTCTAGTAACGCGTTACATTTAAAGTAACGCATTAGTTTCAACCAATCAAACTACACGTCATTATGCTTTTTAATGTAGTCTTCGAAATAGGTACTGATAGTCTTTTTTACTGTATGTTAACCGATTAAATAGTTATAATAATAAATAAGAAAGCAAAAAATAAACTAGAAAGCGAAAAATAAACTCTTTTAAAAAAAATTAAACCTATGTCAAAAAAATTAAACTTTTTAAAAAATTAAAAATCATATATTAAAAAAAAATAAAAATAAAATGGTGTCGGGTAATAATATATACGCTAAACTATGTGTATATACCAAATAAGCAAAAGCTTTTTATACTTTAATGCCATATGTTATAACCTGATTTATTTTTAGTATTTTTTTAAAGTCTGTTTAATTAAAAAAATTAATGAACTACGTTAAAAAAAAATAAACCAAAAGTTATTTTTTTAACATAAACTTTAAAAAAATATATTAAATGTAGTACTTGATTAATGTCTTGTCTAGAAGAATCGTAAGAGCTCGCTCTGGTAAGAAATAATTTCATGAAATGGGCAAGAAATACTCCAAATAGATTAGCCTTCGATCAGGGCAAATTGCCTGGTAAGTGGAGTTATTTTATTTCTATTAAAATAAAAAAAAATTGCGCTTAATATTTCTTTTTAAATTAGTTGTAGCCTAACTTAAAACAAAATAATATAGTGTTTAAACTAAGATTCTAAATTGATTTATTAAAATAATTATAATTACAATAAATACAGTGGTTAATTAAAAATAGAATATCTTTTGCTAATATAAAAAAAATGCAACTGATAATAAGGCTGTTTTCTTTTAAATTGTCAGTATATTTTCTTAAAAATGCTGCGTTAAACTGGGTACTTAAAACAAATGCGAAAAAATTTGGGTCGTGATTTTTTTGTTTAATAAAGGATACAAAATAAAAAAATATATTTTTTATTTTAAAAACTGAAAGCGAGAGATTAATACAATTTTTTTTTATCACTACAATCTGCTCTTTACTTTTAACAAGATAACATTTTTTAAGGGTTTCTTGCATTTGTTTTAAAACACTATTTATGTACCTCGTCATTCAGCAAATATACAGGGTTTTCGCTTATTAATGATATACAGAGAAACCACAGATTCCGTATAGCAAAATATTAGGTTCCAGTCAAACAAGCCTATACATTTTATCTACGGATTGACTTTACAATAGGACAAACGGATCAAAAATGTTTTGGAAAGTCGTGTTGCTGTGTTACTGTTACTTCTAAAAAAAAAACATTCACGTTCAGATTTTTTTTTGTTTTGTTTAGGGGCTCCAAAACTACAAAAATGTGAAAATGGATCAAGATAAAACTGCCTCTATATTAAAATAAAGAAAGGTTTTGAAATTAATAAGTATTTCACATTTAAAAATTTCACATAAAATAAACTAATTTTTTTTAGTGTCATATTTTTTCAAATAATATTTTAAAACTTTTTACATAATTTACCTGGTACACCACAATAATTATTGTCAAAGTTTGTCAAGTATATTTAAATACAAAAATGTAAAATCAGGTAAATTACGTAAAAAGGTGTAAAACATGATAAAACAATATGATACAAAAAAAAATATGTGCAATTTTAGATTTCCGTTTTATTTAACAACAAACATGTTTAATACTAAGATTATAAAGAGTTGAAGTTTGTAACTTTGTTTGTTTGTTTGTAGGGGCTAATCTTCGGAAATACTGACCCCATTATACCAATTCTTTCACAGTCAGAAAGCTACACTATTTAGGCGAGCTATAGGCTATATTTTATTATGATTGAAGTTTAAAGAAAAATATAAATAACGCCCAACGAAGTGGGTATGGGTCGGCTTTTGTAGTTTTTGGAGGATCCGTAAAAATCAAAACAAATTTTTTAACGTGAATATTTTTTTTTTGTTGCCATACACAACTTTCATCTATTTAAATTTTTAATCCATTTGTTTCATTGTAAAGTCCATTCGTGGAATACACATGTTGATAAAGGTTTAAACTTACTTTATAGTGTCGGTAAAACATTTTTGTTCTGCCCTGTATGTATCATCTGATTATACCAGTATTTTCGCCTATACTTTCTACATAAAAAGAACATGCTTTGTAAAAATCGCTCTAAAATAATTGCGATTTTTGTTTAGCGCAACCAAAAATACAATTAACTATATCGTATTTATCTATACCTAACACTGCCAAATCATAGGAATGGTTTAATGTATTCTTCCGTGAGTATACTTTTCGGCACTAAACATCTTAAGCTTAGTTCATAAGCTTGCGAAATGCGATTTGCGAATCCTGTTCTGATTGATTTCTAAACATTCAAAAGTCGTTACAAATTCACCAGCCAGAACATATTTCGCAATTCGCAAATCGCATTTCGCAAGCTTATAAACTAAGCTTTCTGTAAATATGGTAAAAAATAGTTTAGGTACTGGTTTCTTAGATGGTATATTCAGGGTAGCACCAAACAGTTGCGACTTAAAAAAAAGTATTTTGGTAGCGTCCTCGAGTTTACATATAAAAACTAATATTAAATTTAAATAGTTTATGACAAAACAAACCGTATATTCCAAATTTTATTAGAATACTTAAAACGTATTAGAAACTACTCAAAAATATATATATATATATATATATATATATATATATATATATATATATATATATATATATATATATATATATATATATATATATATATTTACTTTGACACCCTAATCTCCTTATTATTAACTTTTGGATGTAAATATTTTTGGTTACAGCCAAATATTTTGGCAAAAGAATCGGTAGTTTTTCTGTGTAATATTAATTATCGGACACCTATAATTATAAAATAATATTTCGCTATAGTGCCTGTGCCAGTAATAAAATAGACTTCCGATTAGAACCTTTTAAAACCTCTTGAGCAGGGTTCCTTTTGACGAGTCTACTACGAATATTTATAGATCATATATCATTCACTTTAGTTTTCAGAATTATTTTATAAAGCTATTTTTTCAGAATTATTTAATAAAGCTATACTCACTAGACCTATAGTCCCTGGGCCAGCAGTGAAATGGAATTCATGATAAGAACACTTTTAACACCTTTTAAGGGGAGTTTTTTTGTCGAGTCTACCACGAATAGTCATACCGCCATATATGAAAGCGGCGCTTTAACCTAACCTGACAATGTCAAATGCCAGACAAGTGTACCACAATGATCCACATGCAGTTTTTAAACATTATTCCCAAAAACGTAAGGGTTACAATCATGAAACCATAAGGCTCAAACACATGTTTCTGACGAGCTCTGAATCACCGCGGAATCATTTCTCAAGCCCTTGGAACGACGTGAATTCCGTCAACGTCCACGTCCGCGCCATGTGAAGCTATGTGGTGCGCCATTCGGCGCGGCGATTTTTGCGAAGTCCAGACGCAGCATTACAATATTTGGTACAATGTTTAAAAATTGCGTGTAAAACATTGTCCGATAGAAAAGTGACCTGTTCGCCCAGTTCAACACACGAAACACTTGACATTGACAGCTGGCTCTACCCCTCTAAAAGGTTTTATCCAACACGTACATATAATATCTACATAATTGATCAGATTTTGAGGATATAAAGTGTACTATAAGTCACTAGTGAGCTAAAGTACCCTTTAGCTCACTAGTGAATTATAGACTTTAACAAACCCGTAGTTACCAACAAAATGCATTACAACCAAACAAGCTTGCTTTCCAAAAATACAAAATTTTGTTGCTGGTGTTGACAATGACAAGTAACAAATAATGGATGACGTTTTCAAATTATTTTCGATATTAAAAACGATTTATACGAAAGTGTTGGATAAAATTTTGTATTAGACACGTGAGTTATTACATATAAGTCACTTAAGAAAATTACCTCTCTCGCCCTTCGGGCTCGAGAGTTAAACTTTTCTTGCGTGACTTATATGTAATATAACTCATCTATCTAATAAATAACTATTAATAGGGTATTTATAATGAATCAAATTAGTAATATTACGTTAATATTTCTTTTACGTCACTGTCACACTCTACTGCAAACTTTGGGAATTCTTTTTATAATTCTCTAGCGAGAAGTCTCTAGCATGCCTTGTCGTTATAAAGACTGTTCTTTTCTTTGACATCCTGCAATATTGCCTTTTCTTTCATTCCCTGTGTTAATACAACGGAAACCGGTTAAAATAGTTGTCAATTTTCGATGCTTCTCCTTCGTGTATTTCTTCTCTTTAATTATCCTAAGTGTGCATTTAACATAAAAGCCGAGTGACAAAGTCGTCAAGAAACTTGAAAGTTGCTTTTTCATTATTTAAAAATGGGAATTTATAAATCGGCAAACGAAAATTCTTGCTGCCTTTAATAATTTAAAATATATTTTTTTTTTGTACTGTATAATAATTTTTAAGCCAATTTTAAGCAAATGAATTGTATACAGGGCCGAGTGTAATGTTACACGACTTGTATCACACGAACCACTTGGTTCCACTTTTGACGCGTCTATCATCAATTTTAGGCGAAGAACCAATTCTAAAACGGTATTTACCAATCGGTTATGTTGACGTTTAAACAATGTATTATATGTCAAAGTTGTCACCAATTATTACCGCGGTTATAATTGGTTGAACGCCTAAAATTGCTGTATATGAAAATACGTGTGTTTATTAATACTATCTACAAGGACAACTAGAAGCCCAAATTTTATATAGCTACCTTAAACGGTTATAAAGATATGAGGGTCCAGAAGTCGTCAATATTCGACTGACTCGGCTGATTTAAGCATAAACCGAAAGCGTGTTTTTAACAGGTAGCAGATAATAAATGGGTAACGCGGACTGTTATTTCTAACTTTTAATAAAATGTAGAGATTAACACAAAAAGAAAACTACGCAGCGGAAACGCAAAAAGAATTTTAAGGGGTTATATAGAGTTAGAATATCGAAAAAAAGCAAATTTCCAGGTTTTTTTTTTGAAAAGACTTTTAAATTTATTGATCTAAAAATATTGAACATACCAGATGATAATATTAGTAAAAATATATATTTTGAAAGGAACTACAGCTGATCTACCGGAGCTCCTCTCAAAAAAGACGTTTTGCGGTGACCACTATATCTCTGAACTGAATTCTCTGAAATTAAAACAACCAAACACATTTCGTTAAGGTGTTGTTAATTCTAGTAATTAATCGAAGAATACAAGCAAAATAATTTTTTAAAGTAAATGCCAGTGTCTTAAAAAGAAATCGATTTTTGTCCAAAATTTCCAAAATTAAATTGTGTAAAAAAGTTAATATTCATCGGTGGAAAAAAATTATCAATTAATTACTAAAAAATATGTTTAAAAAGCTTTTGTTAAAATTTAAGAATTATCGGTTTAGCCATTTTAGAGTAATGTTGATCACCGACTTTGAAAACACCATTTTGAGAAAAACGCTTTTAAAGTTTAAAAAGCACATAAAAGCACCTGAAATGCCTTTTTAAATTTGCCTGTAATTTCTAAAATATTTACCGCAACAATATAAAATTACCTGTGTGTATTCTTAAATATATGTACATTAGAAAAATAAAAAATAAAACGATTTTAAAAATTCTAACTGTATATAATTCCTTAAATTTAAATACCTGCCTAGTTTTCTACACAAAAAAATTACATTTCACCAAAAAAAAAACATAAATGTGAAAAAGGTGAGCCTGGTTTATTACTAAAATTATGCTTGGCTGTGGGATTCACCGCAAAAGGAATGGAAATCTAAATGAGTGCCAAGTTCTGTACAAAGTCCTAATATTTATAAAATCTAAAAGTACGTTTAATTTAAGTTGGCCAGTTTCTCTAAGAATTAAAAAAATATTTAAAAGTTGAATAACTTTATAAAATGACTCATGTAATAAAAACAGGCCAAGTCAAATTTAACCTACTCTAAGATCTTATACATATTTGGAATGTTTTACACAACTTGGCACTTATTTATATCTTAATTGTTTTGCGGTGAAGCCCACATCCAAACATGATTTTAAGTATTGAACTTGGCCTATCTTTTCCACGTTTATGTTTTTAAAACTAATAAAGGAAAATGTTTAATTAAAAAATGATTGTTATCAAATCAGTTCTTTGATTTATTGTTAGCATAACATATTTAATTTACTTTCGTTTAAAAAAAAACGTTAAACAAAAAATTATTGCATAAGGTTAAGAAATTCTAAACCATAGTTTTAACAAAAAAATGTGTTGCATTGATCGAAATTGTTTTAAATGAAAAATGAACAAAATATATTTTGCTTACAATATATTAGGAAAAATATTTTTTAAAATTATTTACTAATTAAAAATTTTGCTCAAAAAAGTGCTACCCGTCTAGATTTATACAGCTGTATTTTTCAATGGGATACTTAACTATTAAGTAATTTAAAATTAAAAAACTGCCCCTTTATAAAAATTCCTGCTTGATGAGGAAATACATTTTTATAAAACTAATTTTATTGTATGTTGAAAAATGCTTGAAAAAGACTTGTTTCCAAATTATACAGAGTATTGCATAACTGTGCTACAAAAGTTTAAAGAGTGATTTCTTATGTCATTTTATAAAAAAAAGTCCCTTATATGTCCGGAGTTGCTTCGTTTTAGAGATACATTGGTGTTTAGGTTTTTAAAAGGTCGGTATTTTATAAATATCTTAAATAAATACCCTAAAACCGATTTGCTTGAAATTTGGTACGTTTGTTTACTGTAATAAAGCACTTGTAAAGCTTTATCTAGATTAAAAATGTTGTGTCCAGTGACGTCTCAGTGGGCACCAGAACCAATATTATTGAGATAAAAATCTACGCCACTGGCTTTATAGGTAGTTTTTGTATATTTTTTCCTTGAAAGCAATTAAAAAGAATTTTTTTTTAGTGTAATAAATTATTTTGTATCTGGATTCGTATTTAAGATACTTTTAAAATACCGTCAAAAAAAAATATATATGTTTATAAAAATTTTCTTTATAAAATAACATAAGAAATCACCCTTTATAGTTCCGTGCAGTAGTAAAAAAACCAGTATTTTAATTTGAAAACGAGTTTGGTCGCACTTTTGCAGGACTTTTTATAAGGATGCACTTCTTTTTATAAAGTAAATAATTAAAAAGTTTCCCCTTTGGAAAGAACTTCCAAAGCCACGCTGTATAATAAAAGAATAAACATTATTAGGCCTAATAGCCAAATCCATTTTTAAAATTCGTGACATGAGTACCACTAGTAATCAAGGCAATGAAGAAAATTGTTTTCATAATTTTGTTTGAATGGCCTACTGTAAAATTTTGGATATGAAATAGGAAAATTAGAAATTTTATTGTTGTTTATGAAAATAAACCAACAGTGTTACATATTTTTAAAAAGCTTGTAAAGAGGCAAGTATATTTTTTAAAAAATATACAGGGTGTTTTATTTAAAAAAAAAAACAACATTTGTGAATATTTTAAAAATAATATTATTTGGAAAAATTCTAACTAAACCACTGCATTTCACGTAGAAAGCTTTTAAATAACCCGTTTTTACCTTTTTAACAAGTTAATCAGTTAGCTAAAATACAAGCAATACCTGAAACAACAATTTTTTTCTAAATCGCGCCGTAGCGCAAAAACTAAAATGGCTTAGTTTACGGCTTTTGTCGTTTCACAAAGAAGTAGGTTGGGTTCGCAAAAACGCAAGGTTCAATCTTTAATATTAACCGCATATATATACCGCAGTTGCAACCAAAATGGGACCCTCTGTACAGGTACTTACTTGATATTCTGAGGTTCTTTTCTTATTTTTTATTGTAGAATCACTTCTTAAAGTTTGTCGGTTAAGTTATTAGACATCCTCTATAAACATGGGTCCAAAATTGCATTTTTTCCAAGATACAAAATTAAAAAATCTTAATATTATCATAATTTTTTTGTATTTAATTTAAATAAAATTGGGCATTAGTTTTTTAGGTACTAAGGATCAAATTTTGATTTAACTTGCCTAATTCTGTTAATTCCAGTTGCGTCTGAAGCGGTAAATGAATTTTTCTGATAAAAATATAACAAATTTACGCTACTGGCGTTAAACTTTAATCGATTCGTCGACATCCGGTATATGAATATCAAAGTTTTTATTCCCTCAATACCTTGCAAAAGGCAATGGGTAACAACCGAGTAGTATAGTGTTTTACCTAGTAAACACTCTAAAAATTGTGCGTTGGAAGCCGACGCGACGTTTCCTCATATCTGTGTAAGAACAGTGTTGTACGCAACATAAATATGGAAAAAGGGGCGTTCTGTGTTGTTGTATATATCTGTATAAGAGCATGGAACTAAAAGGAAAAGAAAAAACTTTTTTTTATTCACTTTACAGACCGAATTAATTCGCGCAGTGTAAACCAGGCTCCTACTCTGCAAACAAAATAGGTAAAGCGATGTTGTGTAATGTTTTGTATAAGTCATTATTATACATAGCATATTTTTTATCTCTGGCTCCTTACGCCTACATTACTTGCGGATGTTTATAGCTCCATCCAAGGTAAAAAAATATGTTTTACTGAAATTTACATAGAACATTCTTTAGACCTCACACTTCTATTTTAAATAAAGTCGCCGATAAATATTTATAAAATGTCTCAGGTCTACATATCATGTGCACTATAAGAAATATAAAACGATTACCAAAGTCCTGGAAAAATTACCGCGAAACTTCCGTGGGATATTCAATTTAAAGGCTGATGTTGCGGACATTTGGCATTTCCAGCGACATTTTTAGTACATGTCTACTACATTGCCAGCGAGGTTTTAGGGGCAATGCGAAATTGCCTGACTTCCCTGGGATGTTATTGTGCTGGACGGGTATTTTATAAAAAATGCATTTTTTAGATTAATTGTAAACTTTAGCACTAAAGCTTACTTTATTTTACAGCAAGTTCACCAGACCGCTCAACTCAACCATGTCCTTATATGGGAAAATTTGACGTCAGCAACTTAGTGCAAATCGAGGAAAATTCCTATTCAAAAGAAATTCGTCAGGATTCAGATGATACTTATTTTGAAAGAAGATATTACTTGCAAAGGTTTACCAATTCTCTTTTGGAAGATAATTTTAGAAAAAGGGTGAAGAGGGTTGACCAGAATAATAACTGTGATAGTAAAGCGTTTACAAGTTTAGTAATAGGGTGTAATAAAATGGACATGATGGAGTTTGGTACGGAATGCTCAACTCCGGATCTAATAACAGGTAAGTTTTAAAGTTGAAATTTATTATTGTTATATTTGCAAAAAGTATTACATTTTTTAAACAGGGTATCCAAAAATTAATGGTACACGGAACAATTACAGATTCCTTATGACAAAATATGTAATATGACTAAACATACCTATATCCAAAAGTTTATATTAAGGAAATACATGGTGTCAAAGTGAAAAAAAATTAATTTATTTCGGTATCTTTTGATACGTTTTGAATATCTAGGTAACATAAGCTATTCAGATTCGATATTAATTTTATGTGTAAACTAGAGGGGGCTAACTACACCATCTACATAAAAAGGTAAATTTAAGAATGGCTTTGAGCAACCGTTTTTAAGATATTTGCATTTAATTGATTAAGTGCAATTAAAAAGTATGCAAAAATAGATTAAATCATTTGTTTACGATAAGGCAGTCGTAGTTGTGGCTAGTACGTAATTTATATTTAAAGGCATTTTTTGGTTGTATCAAACCACTTAAATGCAAATATCTTACAAACGATTGCTCAGAGCCATTCTTACAAAGTATACTTTTTTATGCAGAAAGCATGTTTACTGGTTTACTTGGAAAGTACATGCAGAGTAGCATAAACTATTTGGGACATTTTAGGGAAATTTAAATAGTGTAGTCAGCCCCCTTTAGTTTACACATGCAAATAAATATCAGATCTACATTTTTTATGTAAAAAACCCGTATAAACCGAGTTTTATTAAAATATTTAAAACATATCAAAAATTGTCGAAGTAAATTTAAAATATTTTTTTACTTTGACACACTGTATCTTCCCTATTATTAACTTTTGGATATAGGTATATTTGATTAAATCTTACTATTTTGACATAAGGCATCTGCGTTTTTTTAAAACAATTAATTAGCGGACACCCTGTATGTATGTTAGAATACAGGATTAAACAAATTAAGGGTTTGTTATTAGGTAAAATCAAAAATTGTTTAATTAAGCAAATATTTTAATGCTCTTTTAGATTTAAGAAGAAAAAAATAACAATTGAAAATGTTTTTAAGTTAAACAGCATAGTTTTAAATAAATCTGCCATAGCATATTTTAATATTATGTAAAAAAACCCCTTAATAAAATTTCTAGAATAGAAATAGGAGATTAAAAAATAAATAAATCTGCCATAGCATATTTTAATATTATGTAAAAAAACCCCTTAATAAAATTTCTAGAATAGAAATAGGAGATTCAAAAAATTTGCTATTTTAATTTTATTTTAATTTTAATATATATTTTTTAAATTGTTTGAACAAAAGCATACTTCATCTTTACCTATCTAACTAACTAATTTCGATGGTGTAAATGACATGATCTATCTACTGACTAAAGTAACGATGACTTTTAATATATTTCTGTGTACCACAACTTATATGTTTCACCAAAGAAAAATACAGCCGGTTTCATAGAAACAAAGAATTTTTAAATCCATATTTATGTTTAGGGATATATACAATCTGCCGTTAAATTTCCTTAACAACATTTTGTATATTTATTTGCCACAAGGCAAAAAAGCTATGTTTAAAAATCTGTAGCTTGCTGTTTAAACGAATGTTTTATATTTAGGGAAAACTGGCCTAAAATATCATACTGAGGTAAAATGACACACTGCATAATGTTTGAATTTCCCGCTTTAGCAGCGACCTCTTTAACTTTTGGAACGTAAAATATGATAATTTTATTAAGTATTAAAATTACTGTACAGGTGAGTGCCCTTCATTTTTTTGCTCGACATTTCAAGTTCAATTTTCCAGTTACCAACTGCAAAATCATTCTAATCAATTTAGAATTTATGTGTTTTTGTGAAGTTTTATAGTTTTGTTTCAAATTTTGTTATTTTTTATTGAAACACAATATATTGGCTATGTTTTATTATAAATATGATTGCTACAGGTACATTTATACTCTTCAATTTTAAGCATGTTTGCTAAATTGCCGTCTAATAGGTAGATATGTTTTCTCTAGGTTTGGTCAAATAGATTTGAACAGGACTGGACTTACGGGACTCTTTCCAAAATGATGCATTAAACTTCGTTGCAAAAAAATATTTACAATTACGCTAATACGTTTATTTTTAATTAATTTACTGTTAAGTTTGGTCAGTATCCAAGCATGGTTACCTCACATTTTTGATTTTCAAGGAACATTAAAAAACAGTATTTTTAATCCTTAGGTAGGCGCGTGTCTCTTTGTTACGTAACTAGGCGCATGGGGGTTAAATTGACCCCCATCCGTAAACATCCAATAATCACTTTTTCTTTAGTTTTTTTTAACTGCTAAATTTTATTTATAGTAGGAAGCATTCTTTGAATGTAGAAATAATTAAATAAAAAATTTGCCCAGCAAAAATACTTTTACTAAAACATTTAAATGTAATTTTAATTGAGGTCACTGTCATTAAATTTTTAAAAGCTGATTATGGAACGGCAATAGGAGAAAATCAAAAAACTAAATTTTATAATTAATTAGTACCATTCATACTTTGCCTAAGTTCACATAAGTTAATTAAAATAAATTATATAAGCCCCAAAATGGTTATTCTAGCTAGACCCATATTATTATAATAATAAAAAATTATTTATCTTTTTCATTACATTAATTTCTAATACAATTTTCACATTTTGTCTAAAAAACATAAATGAAACTAGAGAAACGTAGCTCTTCTCCTTGAGAAAAAATATTTAAAATATTGAGAGTTTATTCTGAATCTGTTGCTTCTTGTTGTCGTAGAGGTGGGGACTGCTTACAAATTGATTTCATAAGATATTTGCACATAATATCTGTTTTTTTCACACAAAAGTTAAATGTCTTATTGATTTTTGTCATGGACAAATAATAGTTTGTTCCGACTCCCTGAACCTTCCGCAATTCGATATACATATTGCTTAAAACTGTAAAGTTAGCGTGGGGTAAAATTGACCCTCAAGCACAAAAAATGTAAATTTTTTGAATGAATGGTGTTGTCATTTTGTGTTTTTTGTCTTTAACACGAGAGAAATGCATGCTTTATGGGAAGCATGGCGCGCTAATGGCTTGCTCCGGCGCGGCGGGTCGGCCTTGGTCGATCACCGGAGTAAAGCAGCAAGGAGCGCGACCATAACTTGGATGGGTGACCGGGCACGCAGTGTTCTGCTCGGGCATAAACGACCGAGCAGAAATCATCGCGGTGTTTCTGTTTTAGGCGTAATCGACGTGCAGCAACCATCCGAGTTATGAAATTAATTGTGTGTGAATGAGAAGAAGTAGGGGTCAGGGCACAATAAGCCGGTAAGGCTCTAGTTCACCACCTAGGGAGGTTGAAACCTGGGTGGGAAGACCATGAAAGGGTGTAAAACCAACCAACCAACCACGGAAAGCATTATTTATTAAAAATTAATATAATTCCTAAATCCTCAAATTGACAGATTCGCTTTTCCTAAATCATTTCCCATATCTGTCTACAAGAAAAACGTATTAGCCTAATTGCAGCTAAATCAGATATCTTTTGCAACGACGTTAAATACAGTATTTAAAAAAGTCCAGTATGTCCAGTCTTGTCCAAACCTTTTTAACCAAAATTGGCAAACTTAAAGAAAACATATCCACCTGTGAGCCCTCCAAAAATGAAAAGATAGGCGCAACAGATAAAAAGTTGTTATTAGTTAAAAAGTGTGCAAGTTTAATTTTGCCCACCCTGTAGGTTTTAAATTTATTAATTGTATAGGCTCTTACCTTATAAAATCCTTAAAATTGTCTGTTATAAGTATATTAAATTTTAGCCCAAACTATTGTGTTATTTTATCCGACACCAAGCCTAAAATGACGAACTTTGAGTCATTATAAAAAATAGTCGTTATATTTTTTCTATGCTGGATAAGGTGAATCTTGGCAAAGGTAATGACTAAGAATAAGTTATAAATGCACTCTACAATTTATTATAATAAATCGCAATATTATTTTTTTAAATATAGGAAAACATTTATAAAGTATATTATTTTAGACCATTTTTCCCTACCATTTTTACCCTAGCCCTAATTTTTAGGAATTCATTAAATATAATAAATATTGAATTTAATTCCTAAAACCTAAAAGTAAAGCGAACTCCTTTCATTCGTCTCGTATTCGTAAGTAAATTTAATATTTCATCTTTTATGCGCCTCTAACAAAGAAAAATCGAATGCTTTCCAAGGTAAGAACTAAAACTTGCTTGTGTTTCAGCTAGAACTTATTTAGAGATGTTGCAGCTCGTGTGGTAAAGAATTTATAATGCCTCTTTTATAACTAAAAGTCCACAGCAGCTTTTCCGCCATTATAAAGCTGCGCTACTCTTTGATAAATACTAAATCCGTTTGCCCATTTAACCCAGCGCATTTATCATTTCTGTTAAATGGGTTTTTTGCATTTGATAAAATGTTTTGTACTTAAAGCAATGCTTCGAACTAGGTGATGGAACGATATATAGTTTTTGTTTTAAAGTAAACCTAGTGGAAAACGATTTGTATGACAACAAAATATTAGGGTGGAAATATTTTAAACCGACTGTAATTTTATTGGGTCGTACAGATTGATAAAAATTGAGAAGCATATTGCACCAAAGGTAATAAAGGCGGTAATGGATATAATATATTACAATATAATATAATATAATATAATATAATATAATATAATATAATATAATATAATATAATATAATATAATATAATATAATAAAATGTAATTTAATATATTATAATAAAGGAATTAAAATTATAAACAATATTTCAAACTAAATATTACTTTAAAAACCTTCTTAAATAGGCACATATCGTCGTCTTAGTAAGAAAAAAGCTTAACTCCATTTAACGCAATTTTACTTTGTTTTTTTTTGATGTATGACAAAACGACACGTTCTGTCACCTCAAAATGTTCATAGACAATGTCATGAGCGTAGCAAGTTACCGGCAGGGGGGCAGCGACCCCCTAGCAATGGACAAGATAAAAAATGTGTTGATGTTAAAATTTTACGTAGATTTAAGGACTCCCCACTGATAAAGGTATTAAATATATATAGTGTGTTTCCTAATTGCAGTAAAAACTAAGGGCATATTTATAAGCCTATTACTTACTACTTAACCTAAAATTGGCCGTTAAAGCTTATTTAAAACATTAAATTTTTAAAAGCAGAAGTATTTAAATAACATGCCACCACGCACCGTATGGCACTACAACTCAGCCGACTGGGATGACCTAAGGGACTTCTTTGCCACCTACCCCTGGGATTCCATCTGCTTTTCTTCTCGTGATCCTTCTAAAATGTGCAATCAACTAACTGAATCAATTTAATTCAGCATTGAAACCTATATTCCACACACCATCAAGAACCCCAAACAATCCAATAACAAACCCTGGTTTTCCAAATCTTGTGATAAAGCTAGAATTTTAAAAGTTCAGGCTCACAAGAAGTTTCTACAGGATCCTAGTCCAGAAAACCGCAGGCCAGCATTAAAGCAAGAAACTACTACAATCAAACAATTTCTGAAGCCAAAGACTCCTTTGACAATCGTATTAAAAACAAAGTTCTTTCTTGCTCAAATGGCAGCAAATCTTATTGGTCCTTTGCGAAAAACATAAGTATGAATTTTTGTACCAGTTCTTTTCCACCACTAACTTTGGAATATGAAATTATTTCTACCGCTAAAGGAAAGGCAGAACTATTTGCTAAACAATTTGCTGCCAATTCAACCCTTGACCCTCCCGTAAATCA
Source organism: Listronotus bonariensis (assembly GCA_014170235.1). Taxonomy (NCBI): domain Eukaryota; kingdom Metazoa; phylum Arthropoda; class Insecta; order Coleoptera; family Curculionidae; genus Listronotus; species Listronotus bonariensis. Next base: position 115,982 of record JACEGR010002313.1, on the reverse strand, counting down.
TCCAATTCCAGCAATTACCCCGGTTCCTCATAAAATGCCCGATATTATTTTTAAGGTAAATCACATTAAGCGTATCCTTTCTTCCCTTAACACAAAGAAATCGTCTAGGCTGGATGGCATACCAGCAGTCGTTTTAAAAAAATGTGCTCCAGAACTTGCACCAATCTTAACTCGGCTCTTTCGAATTTCTTACGACACAGGTATCTTTCCGGAGAGCTGGAAAGCTGCACGTGTTCAACCTATTCCCAAGAAAGGATCTTAATCTCTTCCATCTAACTATAGACCATTTTCAATTCTCTCAGTTCTTTGTAAAGTAATGGAAAAATTCATTAATTCACAAATTCTTAAGTATTTAGAAAAACACAAAATTTTGCACGACAGGGAGTATGGATTTCGCCACAAAAGATCTACAGCAGATCTTCTTTCCTTCGTTTCACACTGCTGCAATAAGTCTCTTGAGTTTCTAGGTGAGTCCCAGATCGTTGCTCTTGATATTTCCAAAGCTTTTGACCAGGTCTGGCATGCCGCACTTCTTAATAAACTTTCCTCCTATGGTCTTTCAACTAAACTCTGTACTTGGCTCTCTAGTTATCTATCTGATCGACGTATATCAGTTATTGTGGACGGCCATTCTTTAAGCTTTCACCAAGGTCATGCTGGAGTGCCTCAGAGCTCAGTTCTGGCACCAACATTATTTTTTCTTCACATCAACGACCTACTCTCGTCCACAACTAAATCCATTCATAGTTTTGCGACGATAGTACCCTTCACTTCAGTTTTCAGGTTCCTAAACCCATCACTAAACCTGATTTGGAAAACAAACGCAAAGCAATGCAGGTATCTCTTTCGCAGGATCTTAATTTAATTATCATGTTCCTTGTCGCGAAAAGAGTCACCAAATATTCATCCTCTACTTATGAGCGGCCAAGTTTTACAGACCAAAGACACCTTCAATCTTGTGGGCGTCACATTTAAAAGTAACCTTAACTGGCATAAACACATTGTATCTATAGCCACGGCAGCTTCAAAAATCTTGGATTTCTCTTTCGAGCCAAAAAGTATTTTTCCCCTTCTAATTTAAACATTTTATATGTTTCCCAAATCCGACCTCCCTTAGAGTATTGTTCTCATATCTGGGGCATGGCTTCCCTCACAACCCTAAACATTCTGGATTCTATTCAAAGAAGAGCTGTGCGTCTCATTAATGATCCTTCACTTACTAAAAGGCTTCCCTCTCTGGCCCATCGTCGATCTGTGGGGGATTTCGGGTAAACTGGTAGTGATAGGAATAAATCAAACAATGCACATGTGCACTACTGTAACGTGGGGGCGAACTGCTCCATGCGCCTGGTAAGAAGAAGGGGCCGCCAAAAAGGAAAAAAGTATTTCCCTTTCATCAGATATCTTTTACCCCGAAAACTTTTTATTTGGTTGTCAAAAATTCGTATTTGAAAAAAGTAATTGCTATAAAGTAAGTGTTCCCCTTAAAATTAAGAGCCCTTTTTTTTTGTTAGCAATATTACTTTTCCTTTCTTTAGGCCCGCCGCAAAGTGCAGCAAGCATATGGCACTATTGAACAAAATTAATGGATCCAAAAGTTATAAAGATAGATTAATAATATATTAAATGCGGCATTTTTGTAAGGCTCTTTGGGCCATCTTTATAATAATGATGATATTTTTGTTAATTCTGTAGGATATAAAAGATAAAGTTAAGGGGTGTAAATTTATAACTGGACTTTCGGTAGTATTTATACTTACTATTTAAAAAAGAAGTGTAAATAATTTTTTTATAATTAACAAGTTGTCATAATAATTTTTGGACAATCAGGATCTTAATCTTAAAAGTATTATAATTAAACTCTATAAGAACTTTTTCCCCTATTTCCGAAACTCAAGCTTCAAAGCGGTTACCGTTTTTTAGAGTAAAAACGATTTGTTTTTAGAAGTGTTGCAAATATTTGATATTCTAAGTATGATAGCCCTAATCTACAATAAATTTGATACAAAGTAGCAAAAAATTACAAACGTACTTTTCCGAAGCTTGGTGAATTTGTTAAAACAAACCAATAAATAAGAATCCGCATGATTTTCTGTTAATAAGCAAAATAAATTAATGTACATCAAATTATTAGATTCTACAGAAGTAATTATTATAAAATTTAAATGTATTTGCCGGCTCCATCATATAAGACTGTTAAAATATAATTTTTATAAAAAAATTCTTGCAATTAAGGATAAATTGCAATTGATATATGTTAACTGCTTTTATACGAAATGCAATATAATTTTAGAATATGATTGTTTGGGTAATTTACTTTGTTTTTACTAAAATAAGGATCCATGCTAAAAAAATTAGTTTTTGTCAATAACGTTTGTGTATATCGTTATACCGAATCCGATTCAACCGATCGGATAAAACTTGAGAACGTGTTCTGATTGGTCAATTTCGAACGACACATTCGAAATCGACCAATTAGAACCCGTTTCTAAGTTTTATCCAATCGGTTGAATCGGATTCAGTATAACGATGTATCCGTATTTACAGATCGCTGCACTGTGCGCCGCGCACAATGCAGCCTAGCTGTAGCTGCGGAAGCCTACTTAAATTTAAAATTAAATTGGCCGAACGTAGTAGTCAGGTTTCTTTTAACTTAAAAGTAGATAATTATTGCGTATTTTACTTTCATCTTAAGCACCTAACATAGAAAAATATTTCCTTACACTAGCTGCTAAATTTGGCTGACATCAACTGGCTGGGCCAAATATTGGCTTCCGCAGCCAAATTGCTACAGCCAGGCTACCTAGTGAGCGGCTAGCCTTAACGTTTGTTTACAACAAATATTTTAAAATAAAAATAGTGTATACTGTTAAACAAAAATATAACTTAAGTTAATTGTAATTTTCTGTAAAATGATTAATTTAGAAATGGTCAGGAACCTCCTACAATTCCAGAAGTTAAAAAGGAGGTTAAAGTGTGTGATTTTGCGCAAATACGTGATCCTTGTTCTAACTTTTAAATTTCCTAAAAACTTTAACTTAAACACACAGTGTATAATATTTTAAAACTTGATCTAGAAGAAATAGCTACAAAGGCTATAAAATTGGGAACATTTTTAAAAAGTTTTTCGGAAACATCAAATCAAACGTATGGAGTTTTGTAAAACCTTAAAAGATTAGAGCAAAACGCCGAATTTACTAATAAGGTCGACACAACTCTTTAAAAATAAAATATTAATTTTAAAAAATCTGCAATTAATTTAAACCATTACGAAATTAGTTTCCGCAAAAGAAAAAATATTTTAGGCCAAAATTTTAGACTGTAATAAAAAGTGTCTTTTTTTATCAATGAAACCTGAAATGCTGAGCGATATATTCTTTTGGCCTAAAAACTTATATTCACAAGAAGAAAAATATTAACAATAACAATTTCTATCAAAATTAAAAACAAAAACTATTGCCTTGGGTATGCTCGTACTAATTTTTAAATTTAGGGCTAATCTTGATACGTGTCTCCATATAAAGACAAAAGAATATAAGATTAAAATTTTAAAATTTTTACTAGATATATTAAGGTGAACGTGGTTTATCAACGGTGCCGCCTGAAGTATAAGATGCATGCGTTTTCTGTCTAAGCCCTACACTAAAACTGTTACTTTAGACCATATATGGGCAACCGCCGGCCGCGGCCCACTGTATGATTTGATCCGGCCCGCGACAAGACCTTTGAAAAAAAAATTAATAATAATAAGTTACATTAATTACTCAAACCCACGAAATCAAGTGCGCGAGCAAGCTGCGGAGTGGCGATGATCATCAGAGAGTGAGGAAAAACAAAGAATATTTCGTCTATTTTCTTCTAGTGTAGAACAGTTGAGAATAAATAATCTTTTGTTGTACCTCACTCTTTGATGATCGCCGTCACTCGGCTTGGTCGCTCATCACTTGATTCCGTGAGTTTAAGTAAGTAGTGTAATTTAGTTTTAATATAGTCACTATATGGTGGATGATTCTACTTTGTTTCAGTTCTATCTGACCTACCAAAGTGATAACTTCGACGAGCCAAATTCTAGCGAACTGCTCTAATGCCGTCTATTGGTTTAGTGACCATCGCAAAAAACTTTGAACAGTACAACACTACTTTAAAATGTAGTACTTTTAAATGCGGCCCTCAAACGTATTTGCACACTAATATTTTGTCCGCAACATGTCAAAGGTTGCCCATAAAGCCGGCTACGGGCGAGATGCCAAGGCTTGGCATATGTCTGCTCGTTCAAACGTTCCCGCATTCCAACGTTGGCTTTGCCATCCATATGTTTTGTAGACACACGATGCGGGAACGTTTGAACGAGCGGACATTTGCCAAGCCCTGGCATGTCGTCTGTAGCCGTCTTAATCCACATACCTGCTGTAGACCGTCTTTTTCCACGCATTGACAAAAATTTCCTATGAACTTTTTGAAGTGTCACGACTTGTATATGTTATTGTTATTTTGTACTGGCAATTTCTTATTAAGGGAAAAGCTGGAATTAGGATTTTATTTAAGGATTTTGTTTTTTTGTAACATTTAAACTTTTTTTTTTAAGTATCTTGGTAATACCTCGTTTTGGCACTATTTACTTCTAATACTTTATTTATTTTTAGCATATTCATGTCATGGAAGGTGGGAAGAAAATGGTACATCTTACCTAATAACCACTCCGATAGGTAGAGCGCACGGATCCAAGAAATTTTGTTTTATGTACAAAGAAGTTGGTTCAAACTTAGTGTCATTTTCTGCTTCCAGTTATTGTAATCGACTTATTCAACCGGGTATTACTGGTGAACTTATATTTAATGTAACGAACAGAGGTAAGTAAAGTTTAAGTAGTTAAACCGACCGCACACCTCTTACAGTTTAATCCTACGATCGCCTGGGCCGCCGAAAGCTGTGTCAAGCCTTGGTATAGACAAAAATCTTGGGCTTCCTTTAATGGTAAAAAAATGTGCCTTAAGAAAAATATTTATGGGTTCCAAGTCAAATTATTTAAAATATTTAATGTTAGTGGCATCACCTATAAAATGTTTAATTTATGAACGCCCTTTGTTAGATTTTTAAATATTTAAAAGCATAATAAGAATTAACGGATTCTACTAGCTGTGTTCAAATTTATAAGAATAAAAAACAGAGGAAAAAGAAAAAGTTACTAATTGTATTAAATAGAAAGCTGATTAATTATAGTTTAATCTGTTTAATTCCAATCAAATTAAGCAATGCATATTGCACGATGAACGACGAAAAAAAAAAGGCTCCGAAGAATCCCCAGAGCAAATTCTCGAAGAACCTCCAAATACTCGAAAAACGCGAACTTTACGGGTTGTTGCATGGTAAAGTAAGGAATCGGAACCAGAAAACTGATATATGGTTAGTTAAAAAAAAACAAAATTTTGGCAGTTTTCTACAAAGATTGGTAAGTGCTGCGGCAATACTGCAACAGATTCGTGTTCAGGACGTAAAAATACACCGAAAAACTTATGTCGTATGTGTGGACCACCAGTTTATCCTTCCAAAGAAAATATCGCTAAAAGATCTTTGGAAAGCTAAAGAAAAAAATGTGGCCTGTGAATCCCATGCTCCTGTCTATTAAATTAACATCAAAACATACCCATATTAATAATTTAACAAAAATTTAAAGTAAAGAATACCAATAGAGGAGAACATTAAACAAGAGGTTATTAAAGAATACCACAACTTTACAAAAAAATATTGGACCATCATATTTGTATTTTTGCTTCCTGATCACGAAGCTGTAGGCAGGTTTGCGCCAGTACCTTTTAATTTTTATAAAATCGCTAGTAAAATTATCGATATTGCGAATGTGTTTTTTTTCAGACTAGAAAAATAATAATGGCCAAATTCTCATTCATTTAAGAATTTGTATTTAGGAGGCATAAATATATCAAAAACATCTCTAGATCCAACTTTTTTGTAAAGTGCGATGTAAAATTTTAAGTATATCATATGAATTAAAAGAGATACCCAGATCTCATGTTATGGTCTTTTTCTTTACAATTGTTTATTTGTTAAAAATAATAAGTTTACTGGCCCCCAGTCCTCAGTCCTCCCCTAAAGCCTGGGCCCCGGTAAACTGTACCGGCTTTAACGCCCTTTCGTCGAACCTGACTATCGGACACGATTTTTGGATCCTCGGAAGGGGACTTATTATAGGTTTCCATGTCCACGACACATACATGCGATACGATATCGGATCGGATGTATGCGAGCCTAAAGAAAAATAATTATAGCTCTATAAGTAAAAAAATACCACTTTTTTATTATAATAAAAAAATAGTTTTAAATTTTAAATAAATATAACCTTAAGTTACATATTCCACTTTTACAAAATAAAAAAAAATATATATTTTTAATTAACCTTTTAATTCATCTTACTCATTACAAAAAGTGTGATATTTTTTAAACTGGGACTCGTAAAAGTAATGTCACAAAATTAGCCACATTTGGGGGAGCACCTCACACCTTACTTATTACAAAAACAATTTAATCCACACTCACTTTCTTTGAACAAGGTTTTAAAATCTTGTTATCTCTTTTTATCCAGTCCATAATCAGACGCTGGCAGAATTTTTGCGATTACCAAATACTATACTGGCTCACCGTCATACTTCAAATACTGATCTGTATAAACTGCCAATGGATATAACTTACGCAATATAGAACCTCACTTGGTTATATGGGCAAAAACGGGTTTGAACGCTTCGAGCCGAGTCGTCGCAACTGATCTCGATGGATTGCCAATGTTATAACCTGCGCGAAACAAAAGTTACATTTCATGGGCAAAAAACCGGTTTGTGCGCAAGCCAGTTGAGGGTAAACGCACCCGGCCCCAAACAAACTATCCGCATTATAGGAAAGAATTTGTTGACGGCGTCCTGGTTTTCTGTTCGAAGTACGGTAGCTAATGAGCGTTACGGTCAGACTGCGGACTCGCGGACGAAGTTACGGGGTGCCGGTGTTTGTACTTTTCCACGGCTTTTAAAATCCGAAAAATGCTTCTTGCCACTGCGGATCTAAATGTAGGTTATCTATGGTCATCGTCCGTCGCGAACGTTAAAATTCGGAGCAAAGGAAGCACTGTGAGGGACGGAGAGAAACTATCGTATTTGGCCATCCCTTTTAAATACGCATGCTCGTAAACGCACCAATTTGTTGACTGCACGAAACAGTAGAGATCCTGATCAGTGATACAGTCTCATGCCATAGGATCTATGTAACTACCAAAAAATTCTTGCACTTTTTAAATTGATAAATTTACAATTATAATTTTTAAATGTATTCTATTGATTATAGTGGTTTTTTATTGTCAACAATTCAAGCGACATTTTTAACTGTATTTAAAAAATGATGTCATTATAAATGTGGTCAAAATATTCAATAATTTTAAACCCATGTGTCAGCTGATTTTTAACCTTACTTGTCCTGTTGCTTCACGCAGTTCAGCGAGTTGCTTGATTTTTCAGTTCTTTCATTATTTTTCGTTTTTTCATTTATTCTAAGAATAATCTTTTTTTGTATTTGTAACATCCACAACTACAACAGCCGCCATTTTACTGGATATCTGTCTTTTTTGAAGCGCTCTCCGACCTGTTTTCATCATTTACAGAAAAGATGAAATTATTTTAAACCGTTGATAACCGTTGACAATAAAAATAAAACGGCTTTATATGCTATTAGTAAATGTTGTGCTGGAGAATTTTGGTAGGAGACAACACGGCGAAATTAAGTTAACCTTACATTGCCTATCTTTAGGTTGTAATATGTAATGTGATGCATCAAGTATCAAAGTTGATGTAAGCCTCTAAACTTTGGCGTTGGTACGCGTAATTTGAATAAAGCTACATTTAGAAATAAAAAAATAAATATCATATACGGTTATCCATAAAGTCCGAGACTAACCCACAATATACCTTTTCATTCTATGAAACTATCCATGTTTTTTAATAGAAATTATATGTATACAGTGTGTCCAAGATAAGGATCCTAAGCATGGAAATCTCGGTACCTATTGGAGATACAGCTTAGGTTAAATTATGAAAAGTTGTGTTTTTTAAAGCCTATTTACATGCCGTTTAAAAACTTAAAAGATTTCATTGCCTGATGAGATATTTGGCAAAAACGAAAATTTGACTATATCGATTTTATTATTTTCTGACTTTATTTGAAGAGATATAAAAACAATAAACTAATAACACTATTTTATTTTGTACCCGACGTTTCGCTTTCAAGAAACCATCATCAACTTTATTCTTTTATATGGTTTGAAAAAGAACACTCTGTCTCTGATCCAGTTTTTTATTACAAATTCAACCATGTATCACACATAGTTAAAAGAAAATTGCATTTTTTCTATTTTTTTAAATTTATTTTTAAGTAGGCCTTGCAAACAAATGCTTGGACGTTAATACTTGTTACCGTATCTGTAACATAATTTAATATCATTATAAAATGGTATTTGTCGTTATTACCCTGTTTGTCCAGTTGTTGTTTTTAGAGCAATTGTTCCTATTGTTACTGTTGTCTTTATTATTGTTTATTGGTTAATATTTAATATCTATTTTGTTATTAATTATCGTGGAATATGCCGGGTGGCAATTATAGACATGAAGAAAAGTTCAACATGCTAACGTGCTACATTTTGTGCCACAAAAATATTATAAATACAGCGGCAATGTATCTTTATACATATCCAGAACGAATACAGCCATGTAATTCCATTTTCTTACAGCTGGCTAGAAATTTAAAAAGCCACTTTTATCTCGAAAAGGACTCTTTAGCAGAAACCCCAAATAATGTTTTACAAGCAGTTATTGAGAACCCTGAGATATCAACTTGGCAAATTAAACAAATCGTAGGAGTAGCCAAATCCACAGCTCAATTTCTTTTGCGTAAAAATACACACCTATAAATTTAAGATTTGCGAAGGACTTAAACCGGGAGATTTTGAAAGCGCCAATATTTTTGCGAGTGGTATACACGCACGTGTAAAGAAAATATAAATTTCTTCAAAAAATATGGTCCGACGAAAGTATGGTCACTAATCATGGTATCTTCAACCGTCGCAATACGCATTACTAGGCTCAACAAAATCCGCGTGTTAAGAAAATATTGAAACATCAAGAACGTTTTGGGTTTAATATGTGGTGTGGAACTTTAGGAACTAAAATACCAGGTCCATGTATTTACCATAATTCATTAACTGCAGAAATGATACATTCATTTATTTTTATGGCTATAGTGGCCATCCTGCATATTCGACCGTAATAATACAATAAGATATTAGTTATTCATCAATAAACAATAATAGAGACAACAGTAACAATAAGAACAATTGCTCTAAAAACAACAACTCGACAAACAGGGTAATAACAATAAATACTATTTTGTTATGATTATAAATTATGTTACAGATACGGTAACAGGTATTAACGTCCAAGCATTTGTTTGCAAGGCCTACTTAAAAATAACTTTAAAAAATAGAAAAAATGCAATTTTTCTTTTAACTAAAAATTAAAATATGACAGGTGATACATCGTTAAATTTGTAATAAAAAATGGGTTCAGATACAAGGTGTACTTTTTTCGAGCCATATAAAAAAATAAAGTTGATGATGGTTTCTTAAAAACGAGACGTCGGGTATAAAAACTAAAAATACTGTCATGTAGTAGCTAAAAAGTGCCAGTGAAAAAGTGTTATTAGTTTGTTTATATCTCTTAAAATAAAGTCAGTGTTGCAGAACTATGGGATCAAATTTCAAGGTGTAATTCCTTATGTTATTTTATGAAAAAAGTTTCTATAAGCCGGAATTGCTTCCTTACTGAGTTACAGGGCGTTAAAATTTAGGAAAATTTTTAAATATTTTTAATGTGCATAGGCCGATTTAAATAAATTCGTGTACATTTATTTAAAGTAATAAGGCGCCTATTAGTCCCCTAACCATATTGTTATTATTGGGTCCAGTGGCGTCTCAGTGGGCACCGCAACTCATATTATTGAGTAAAAAGTACGCCACAAACTTTTTTCACGTAGTTATCATATTTGTCTGTAATTAGGCAATTAATTATACAACTTTGTAGTTTTTTCTATTTTTTTTCGTATCTTGCTTTGTTATCGAAAAAAATTAAAGCCACTTTAAGTCATTCTAAAAAGTAGCCCTAAATACGTAGGGTGTTCAGTAAGTTTTGAGATACTTTGTAACTAAATGGTGCAGGAAAGTAACATTGATGTTTTTTGTTTGTACATGTCATGACATGTCGTAGTCCTACATAGTTATTAGTAAACTATCAGTTTTGCGCCAGTTCGTGTCCAGCGATTTTAGCGCAATGGCGTCGTGGACGACTATCGAGTGCCGTGCAATTTCGAAATACAACTTTTCACGTGGGTTATCTCAAGAACAGTGTTTAGAAGAAATGAAGCGTATACTTGCTGATGACTGTCCATCTCGTGCGACCATATACAGATGGTACAAACAATTTCAGCGGGGCTCGTTTTCGCTTGAAGACGCCTCACGCTCAGGTCGACCGTGTGAAGTAGTTACCCCAGAAAACATATCTGCCGTCCAAAAGCTATAGAAACAAACCGACGAATTACCTATCGACAGTTAGAGGAGACATTGAACATTAGTTTAGCAACATTACACACGATCATACATGAGCACTTGGGTTTTAGAAAAATTTGTACTCTTTGGGTTCCACACAAGTTAACTCCCGAGCAGCAGACACAAAGAGGAAATTGGTGTAAAAAATGATGTCCAAATTCCAGGAGGGTAAATCTAAAGACATAGTGTCGATCATCATGGGAGAGGAAACTTATCTTTATTATTACGACGTCCCAACTAGACAACAGAATAAGATATGGGTTCTCGAAGGTAAAGATACTCCGACCGAAGTTCGAAAATCAAGATCTGTAAAAAATAATTATAGTTGTTTTCTTTGGTTCAAGAGGAACAATTGAACGTGTTGTGCTCCGAGAACAGAAGACCGTAAATGCTCTCTGGTACACTACAGTATGCCTTTTAAAACTTATAGAAAAGTTAAGAGTGATTCGCCCAAACTCGCAACTCGCTAGCTGGTGCCTTCATCATGACAATGTCCCACCTCATCGAGCTGAACTTACCAGTCAATTTTTAACAGATGCAGGCTTGAGACTGTTGAAACATTTGCCTTATAGCCCTGACTTGGCGCCGTATGACTTTGCGTTGTTTCCTTTTATCAAGAGCCAACTAAAAGGACAAAAGTTTAAAACTGAACGCGCTACTGGAGGCCTGGGATAAAATATGCGCTGAAATTTCAAATGAAAAGTGAAAAGCTATTTTCAGTTACTGGTTTATTAAAATGGAAAAGTATATTCAATGTGGTGGAAATTATTTTAAAAAATCAAATAAATGTACGTATATCTCAAAACTTTTCGAACACCCTAAGTAGCATAAAAAACAATCTAAAATTAAAAAATAAAGTATATCGATCTTAGTAAATAGGGAAAATGACAATTTTTGATAAAATACACGACTGCTAATTTATTTTAAAGCAAATAATTATTTTATATTAATTTTTGCTTTTTATTTTTTTCATGTTGTATATGGTTACTTTTTAGAAGAAATTAAAGTGGTTTTATTATTTTTCTCTTCTTGAAAACGAAGGTAGATACACAGAAAGAGATTAAAAAGTTGTAATAATAATTGCTTAATAAAAAAATATATAGAAACGTCAAATAAATCAGTGGCGTATTTTTTTATATATATTTATATAATATAAGTTGCGGTTAGGGCTAAATAGTGGCCTTATTACTATAAATAAATGTACCAAATATTCTCCAAATCGGCCTAAGCATAATAAAAATAATTACATTTTTTTTTTATTTTAAGACCCTGTATTTCAGTAAGGAAGCAACTTCAAACATATGTTTATTGGTACTTTTTTTCATTAAATAACATAAGGAATCACACCTTAAAGCTTGATCCTATAGTTCTGAAACACAATGTATATTCCAATAAAGCAAAAACTAAAGAAGTTTTATTTTTCGTTTTGGCTTACCCTATTGTAAGCTGCTATGTTTACCAATCGACCCTTCGTAACCGTGCGTATATCGCAAGTATTTTAACCAGCAGGCGAATTCTTAACCGGTGTCTCAAGTCTTAACGTATCGAGAAACTACCGAGTGGTGATTCTTAACTTATTGGAAACTTGATTTCGAGTCGATATCTCCCGAGTTCCATATCTAGGCACTATCCTTATTAAATAAGTCTTTACCCCATAAATTATACACGTAAAAACAGATGAAAAAATAGGGCCGATAGGTTTTGAGAGGGATATCGAGAACACGAAGTTAAGAATCGGGGCCAAGTTTCTTTAATATATTAAAACTTTATTAAATTAAAACGTTTTTTTTTTTTTTAGGACAATGTCTAGACGTAAACCAAGCATCAACGTTACATTTTACATCATGGGTAACAGTAATTGTGTGTATCCTTGTAAGCTGCTTAGTAAGACCTGCCAGCTCATGGTGGCTTTATAGATGATCAATTTAATAATTTTTAGTTATTTAAGAAATTATATTACTAAATGAGACTGTAAAATAACGGTTGTGTTAAGATAAAATCTTGGGCAACAAATTTGGAAAGTATACAATTTTAAGGTAGAAATTTAACATCTTTTACATGTATTTTAAACTAACGTATTAGAACAAAAATTGTATTACTGAATATGATTGTGATTGTATGTTTTCAAATTTAAATTCAAGTCCTAAACTAAGGTTACACTTTAATAAGGTTGACTTTATATGTAGCAAACGTTTAAAAAATCATGGGTTTTTATATGAGAACAATATTATTTAAAACTACGCGTTATGATATAAATATGATTTTTAATTTAAAATCATCTTAAGCTTAGAAAATAAAAGAAAAGTATCTTATATTAGGATCAAAAATATGCAAAACTGTAGAATATCAAAATAATAGTTTTTTTTTTGTAATATTTTTTTAAGCTTAAACTTATTCTCTTTGCTACAAGTACTTATATTTTAAAAAACTTAAATATTTATACAGGGTGAGTCAGAAGTCTGACAAAGCTCATTTACTCGTTATCCATAAAACTATTATATTTTTTTCGTAGGTATATAGCCAGGCCTAAACTTCATATTTGACAAATATTTTGATGTATACAGGGTTGCTCACAAGAACGTGCCGATATAAAGTTATGTTTTTTAAATGGATCACCCTGTATTTTATATTTTTGTTAGATTCGTCTTTACATTTTAACACTTTTTTGTTTTATGCTATATAGGGTTAAATCTTTAAATTTATGAAATATCGAAGTTTGTATTGGAAAAATAGCAAATTCAGGACATTGTTTATAAGGCTACCATTTTCCCATTTTTAAATATTGGTAAAATTGCAACAAAACAGGCAATAAGCTAATACCTTATATTTGTACACCCTATTTATAAAATAGGTTTTGGTTATACAGGGTGTCCAGCAAACAGTGGTAGATTTTAAAACTTTAAAATCTTTAAAACTTTCTTATTTCAAATGGAACACCCTGTATTTTGTTCTGACCATTGCTTCGGGCTTTTTAATATCTACAAATCTTCTTGAGGTTTCCCCATACCTAAGTCAAGTAGTTTTTGCAATATTTTTATTTTTTTACTTTTTTACATTAAAATATTAATTTTTAATCTAGAAATGTAGTTGGCCCAGAAATTAACAAAGAAAACAATAAAATAAATTATGTCATGATATTATTGTCCAACTTTTAACGTAAGGGGTAGAGTTTTTAAATGATTTTTTAAGACAAGAATTAATTGATATGATTTATGTTATCGGTGAAGCTAAAAAAGTATTTATTAGCATGCCGATTGTATAACATGCAATATCTCAATCGAAGACAACCCAGCAAAAAGCTTTGGAAAAACTAAAAGAGCGATTTGAATCTACAGGTAATGTTGAATAATATTGAAACCCAAGATAAACAAATACGTGACGACCGAAGAAAAGAATTAGAAATTTTGTTACATGTTCAGGAAATTCCATCCTACAGCAGCCGAGATTTGACCACTATTTTAGAAACTTCACAATCTTCGGTAAATAGAACAACAAGAAAGTATAAATATCATTCGTATCAAATTTCACTTCACCAAGAACGAGGTGGGGAGGATTTTATAAAAAGAGAGATTTTTGTAATACAATTCTCAGAAAAATAGCTGATAATCCCGATTTTTTATCACTTATTTTATTTAGTGATAAGGCATCATTTATAAAATAATGGCATAGTTAATAGACACAATATACACTATTATGCATTAGAAAATCCTTCTTGGGTTCGGGAGGTGTACAACCAGAATCTATGGTCGCTTAACGTTTGGTGTGGAGTTCTCGGCGATTATCTTATAGAACCATATTTTTTTGATAATCATTTATCTGGTGGAAAATGTTAAATGTGGTTACAGCAAGATGGTGCTCCTCCACATTTCCATAGAATTGTTTGGGAATTTTTAAATAAACAATTTCCCAAAAATCGATTGGGCGAAGAGGCTATTGAATGGCCACCAAGATCTTGTGATCTTACACCATTAGACTTTTACTTGCGGGGGTTTTTGAAAGAAAAGGTGTACGCGGAACGTCCTACTACAAAGTAAAAATATGAAAGGAAGGATAACGGCGGCGGGCAGATTTTCCTGCATAAGTTTTTGAGGTACGAAGATTAATAGTGGAACGTTTTCATAAATGTATTCAAGAAAATGGTTGTATTTTTGAAAATTTTATTTAAACTTTACATTTTATTTCCAATTTTAATCCCTATAAATAAATAGTGGACTACATTATGTCTTTTTTTTGTTGATATATTTCGATATAACATTTTCCAAATTTGATGTATTCAGAGAAACTGTATGAAGATAGTTTGATAGTAGGCATTTATAAAAAAATACTCTGGTTTTCAAGATTACTCCAATTTTAAATAAATATCTACATTTTTTCGTAAAAAAATTAAATAAATACAGTTATTGAAAAAACTACTTGATTTGGGTATAGAAAAACCCTAAGAAAATTTGTGGTATTAAAAAGCCTAAAGCAATGGTCAAATAAAATACAGGGTGTTTTATTTAAATTAAAAAATGTTTAGAGATTTTAAAGTTTCAAAATTTACCACTATTTACTGGCACCCCGTATAACCAAAACCTATTTTATAAATGGGGTGTACAAATATAAGGTATTAGCTAATTGCTTGCATAAGCAATAATCTTCAAAAATAGGAAAATGGTAACCTTATAAACAATGTTCTAAATTTGCTATTGTTCCAATAGAAACTTCGATATTTTCTAAATTTGAAGATTTAACCCTATATAGCATATAACAAAAAAGTGTTAGAATGTAAAGAGGAATCTAACAAAAATATAAAATACAGGATGATCCATTTAAAAAACATAACATTATATTGGCACGCTTTTGTGAGCAACCCTGTATACATCAAAATATTTTTAAAATTTGGAGTTTAGACCTATTCAACTACAAAAAAAATTACAATAGTTTTATGGATAAGGAGTAAATGAGCTTTGTCAGACTTCTGACTCACCCTGTATGATGTAATTAAAAAAGTTTATACAAGGGTTTACAGACAAACGTACTTGTAGTAAAATTATCAATTCCATGGGCAAAAAGAAATTTAAGAGAGTTTTGTTAAAAACGAAGGTCGGCTAAAAACTATTAGGACCATTTAATTTTATTTCAAATATTAATAACTAAAATAAAGCATTACACAAATGAAAAAAAAGCTATAACACCTATTTTTTAAAGCACTAAACCTATTTATTAAGGCCAAATTGGACCTAATAGGCCACAACCATCCTATAATAATAACATCTGCTCACAAAAAAAGTGAAACGTGCATTTGACTAGACCAACCCAAAGGTTTGTATTTTGACACACTGAATCTGAATTTCAGGTCAATTTAACCCATACACTTCCAAAATATCAAGAACACTTTAAAAAAGTGTTTGTTAAACTAAACCATGCATGATTTTTAGGTTTTTTAATCCGTTAAATACTACTATAAAGCTTATTTTGACTAAAAGCCATTTTAAATGTAAAAAAATGCACAAAACTCTTGAAAATTGCTTCGATACTGGGTGTTCTGAGTAGTACCTAAATCGTAAAGTACCTATAGTTCGTCCAGTTTTGTGCAATTTTCTTACATTAAAAATGGCAATGGTCTATATTAACTTTTTATTAGTATTCAGTGGAATCGAAAAACATAAAAATCATGATTTGTTCAGTTTAATAATTTTTTATATCACTAAAACTGCCGATTTTTCTCAACTTTTTAAAGTTTTTTGATACTTTGGAGGTATATTTAACCCATATACCTCCAAAATGACTGACCCTTAATCTGGATCCAGTGAGTCAAAATACGTATCTTTAGGACGGTCGGTCAAATGCACTTTTACTTTTTTTGTGTGCCGGTTTCATTAGTCCACCTTGGTTTAATAAATAAGTTTTATGGTACTGAAAATACGTGATGAATATTTTTTTTTCTTTGTGGTGGCCTAAATTTTCTATATCTTTACAAACCAAATATTAACATAAATTACATACTCTTAGATTTTGCAGAACGTTTGTTACACAAGGTATCGTACTATAATCTGTGATGTAAGTAAAATGTTGGTTCTTACCTAATTAAATATGTAGTACCCCTAGTGTAAAATCACATTAGAAATGTCTGAATAAGCTTAATATTTATGTTTATTGCTATTTGGTAGATATTAATTAGCATGTTTTAAATCAAAGAGTGAAAAGTAACTATTAACTATTAAAAAATGTTTAAAATATTCCACTCAAGGTTTAATAACACTAAGGTCAAACATATAAAGTTCAATGCCAATCCGGAGCAGTATTTTTGCAAATAATTAAATTATTAATAAGAACAATAAAAACATTTATTTGCCTGTTATTTTTTAATTATAATTAATAGAAATCCTAAAATTCCTGTTTTAATGCAAAATCTTATTAAAAAAAAAACATTTAATTTGGTTTAAATTGTGATCCAACGTAGAAACGATCTGTTTTAGGTTGTTCTCTATTTATTGTTGAGGAAATGGCTCTTGGGGTAGATTAATATTTAATATTCTGTTGGTCGCGTCTTATCTGTGGGATACAATTCAGCTTTAAAACAGACCCTTGTTTGTTGGTAAGATGCCTTCCCTGTATCTTTCTACTTCAAAGCAGTAAATCGTTCAGTACCTATAGTGTCCGCCTTCTACATGTCCGCATAAAGTCTGAGGGATAATGCGCAAGTATTTTATATTATAAACGAACGAACAAACAAATTAAAAATACATACTACACAAAGTTATACTATCTGTATTTTTTGTTAAACAATTAAAACATGTATAAAACATTGCTCAA
Source organism: Listronotus bonariensis (assembly GCA_014170235.1). Lineage (NCBI taxonomy): Eukaryota > Metazoa > Arthropoda > Insecta > Coleoptera > Curculionidae > Listronotus > Listronotus bonariensis. Next base: position 98,533 of record JACEGR010002313.1, on the reverse strand, counting down.
TTAAAGGAATCCTTTAATAATTCTAAAATAAGAAATGTACATATCATAATAAATAAATAGTTACTTTTCACGAATATTACAAAAACCTACAAAAACTGTGATTATTTATTTGTTTAAAAAACAAAATCATTTTAATATAAACTATAAATATTAACATGCAGGATGTATAAAATATTTTTGCACGTAATATGTTATCTAACTTTTAATCCTAACAATGGGGGTGATATTTTCAAACCAGAAGCAATATTACATCTTTAGTTGTTAGTAATATACATATGTAGAAATATAATTAGTATTGTTAACCCTTGTTTTAAAATTACTTGTTTCTTAAGCAATAACCTACAATAGAATAGAAATGTATAAATTTAAATATTAATATTTAAAATAATAACAATAATAATAGGATTACATATAATGTACCCAAATAATTGTTGATTACCTCATTCGATTATACCTGGTGGTGCGAAACCTAAGGCATCCCTTTTAAATTTTTAAGGAGGTTGATAATTGGCTTCCCTGTACATTTTACAAAAAATATAAGATAACTTTTTGAAAAAAAAAACAATTTTTCAAACCTGCGTGCCAAGTTTTTAAACATTTTAATGAGCGAATCTTAAATTATTCAATTAAAGGTAACTGCAAAATGACCAAATTTTCGGTTCTGGTAAAACCAAACAGACAGTAGCTATTATACTATTAGTATTCATTATACAGGTGTCTGTTTGGTTTCACCTGATCTGAAAGTGTGGTAATTTTGAAATTACATTTAATTGAAAAATTCGCTTATAAAAAGTTTTGAAACTTGGCACAAGGGTTATATTCGTCTCTTCAAAAAGTTATCTTACATTTTTTCTGTAAAATATGGAGGGAACCAAGAATTAACTCCTTTAAAATTTTCATGGGATTTCCTATGTTCTGCTTGGCGACGCACCACCCGGCAAGGGATATCGGGTGGTGCGTCTTACATATGTCACTTTATAAAACTAAAACAATTTTTTGTAACTTTGACATATAGGATATACAATTTTTATTTATGTCTTTATTTTATGTTAAAAAATAATAAATTTCTGACATAAATAAATATAAAATAATAGTATTTATAAAAAGGCATGTTAAGCTTAGCCTATTTTTAATTTAAATAAAAAAATATGACTTTAACATAGGTCGCCTTACATTTTGTAAAATAAAATATTTAGAACATTTATTAAATTCTACTTTATGCCAAATTATTTTTTTACTAAAGTGAATTTAGAAAGGAAAACAAAAACAACAAAAGCCATGTTTGGGTATTTTAACAACACGCATACACACGGTCAGTCATGCCTTCGATACTACCTGAAATGAAAGGAAGTTCGCGAATAAGTGCGATCCTGTGTATACTAAAATGATGGCGCGTTTCTTCGCAAATGATAGTATCAGTCTTACTAGCAGACATGTCTCTTCAAGTAGGCCCGTAAGACATGCCTTACTGTGTATATCCCAAGTTACATATAGATGGGCACTTTACAGCAGACAATTTTTTTCATTAGAGTACGTTCATAAATTACGTGAGGCACTTAGGAGGGGAGGGGTTCCATTTGAATCTCACTTAATCTCATTGTGTATGAAGGGAAGTCTGTGCAAATATCACATAATTTTTTTCCGCTAGAAATAGAAAAAAAGTAACGGGATTTGGGCAGGTCCCCCAGGAAAAAAATGTTATCCAGTAACAAACAAAACTAACTTTTTGGGCCAAGGACCTTTTTTTGTTTCGTTTGTTTGCTCGTTAAACTTTTTTAGACTAACACAAAGTCAATTTCGGTTTGAGAAATCGTCCAAAAAATCTCACATAAGATTGGGATATGGGGGAGGGTCAAAAAATTTTAAAAAATGCCTTAAATTTATGGACGTTTCCTGTATACAGTCTGTCTAGATAAGTTGGCGTCACGTGTAAAACTTTTTAACTTTACAAAAAGTTTCTTATTGATGGCAAAATTTTTACAAAAATTTAGTTAGGTATTATAAAAAGTTTTAATCTTACCTAAAAGGCAAACATCTAGGATAAAACTCTCTCAGTCAAGTATGAAGTTTGAAAATGTCATTTTTATTTAAGAGTAAAATACCTGTATTTCTAGAAATGTCAAATTTATTATAACAAAAAATATAAGAAATTAAAAACAAAAATTCAAATTTTCACCCTTGTTTATTTTCAAAAAACGAAAAACGTTTGCAAATTTATAAGTTACTTTTAATTCTTAACAAATTTCCTTTATTGTAATTCGGAATATCTACGGTTTTCGAGAAATCCAGGTACTTTTTTCTTATGCAAATAATATTTTTTTGCCAAAATCCGTAGATAACCAAAACAGTTTAATATCTGAAAATTGGCTTTTAGGTTTTGGACCATGAAATTTATTTTATTAAGAAAACCCTCTTATCAGAAAATTTTAAATAAAAAAAAATCCCATATGACGCCAACTTACGTAGACACCTGAATATGTAGATCGTTATGGGAAAATACCATATTATTACCGTAAAGCAAATTAAGAGCTCACCTTAATTGACTCATAAGTTGCAGTCTTATTTATTAACAAATTTGCTTCCGGTAATTTAAGCAATAAATTCCTAATAAATTCCATATAACGTTTAATTTACTGAAGAGACATTAATTGATTACACTCTACATACCCCTGACATCAATGACATACAGTACTCATGTACTTTAAAATATGTGTGTTAAATTTTGGAACACCCTATACAGGGTGTCTCTAAAAAGTGTGTACAAAATGCTACCAGGGACTCCTTGGGCCAAAATACAATGATCTAAGTTATTTATCTTAGTCAAAAAGTTTTCGAGATACAGGGTGTCAAAGTTTTTCTTTTATTTTAGTTATTTTTAAATATTTTTGGATTTTTTTTTACAAAATTTGGTATACGGGTTTTTTTAAAGTAAGGACCCAAAAGCTACTTATATGTTTGCTGTTAAATGTAAAGGGAGCCACGTGCAGTACTTTACTTTTGTTAAAAGTGTCATTATTTTTATGTGCCTCGGTATATTTTCTAGTAGATAATTACCCTTTTTCCATATTTTTTGCATAAAAACGATATACCTATTAAATATTGCTGCGAGCAACCGTTTCTGAGATATTTTAAGCCGTAGAACGATTTAACTTAATTTGTCTTGGTTAACAAGTTGATCGTTTGCGACAAAAAAAAATAAATGGCAAATTGGACAGCTTGTATCTTGCAAACCAGCAACCTTGGACTAAGGTAATTATATTAGATTTTTGAATTTTGACCTAAAGAATTTTTCGTAGTATTTTATATAAACTTTTTGGACACTATCAGGTGGCCTAGATAAAAGCGTAAATAAATGCAGTGGATAACTTTGTGTAAAATAAAATGAAAGTTGTCAGAAAAACAACTTTCTGAAATATGACACTTTTAATAATTTTTCACAGGTTAGCAATGGAGACTTTTTATTACGGTCTTGCATCTACAATTTTAGTTTTATTAGCTAATATTTTGGGCAGTAAAAGTATAACGATGTAGAATCAGAATGCGCTAATAATTTAGACTTTGATAGAAATTGACATTTCTTGTTTTATTTCTGTACCCTTTAAAGGTAGAAATATCTTAAAAACGCTTGCTCGTAGCGATATTTATCACGTATACCTTTTGTTCACTAAAATATGGAAGAATAAAAATTCTGTACTAAAATTTTAATACACCGTGGCAAAAAAAGTTACGACACTTTAATCCTTTGCAAAGAACTGCAGGTGGCTCCCTATACAATGAATGACAAATAAATATACTATTACAGTACCAAACTTTAAAGGGTAATTTCTTATGCCGTTTTATGAAGAAATGTTTCTATAAACATATGTTCGTAGTTGCTTTGTTTCTGAGATACAGAACGTTAAATATTTTTAAAGGTCTGTTTGTTTTTAAATACCTTTAATACGAAGACAGATACAAAAAAATATATACTACACTACAAAGTTGTACTTTTAGTTACTTTAAAGGAAAAAAATATAAAAACTGCATAAAAAGCCAGTGATGTACAGTGGGCACAACAGCTAATATTATTGAGAGAAAAATGTACGCCACTGGCTTTTTATGCCATTTTAATATTTTTTTCTTTAAAGCAAAGAAAAATAAAACCTTTTAGTGTAATACATTTTTTTGTATCTGACTTCGTATTTAAGATCTTTAAAAACAAACAGACCTTTAAAATAATATTTAACGCCCTGTATCTCAGAAACAAAGCAACTCCGGACATATGTTTATAGGCACTTTTCTTTAAAAATGACATAAGAAATCATCCTTTAAAGTTTGGTACCGTAGTTAGGAAATAACCCTTATTTTAATTTGGTAAAAAGTCATTTTTAAGCCACCCTGTACATCCAACCTTCAAATAGTTTTGTGAAAATATATTTTCTTATCAAGCAGGACTTTTTATAAAGAATAACTTTTTTTCGTAAAATTAATAATAAAAAAGTTTCCCATTTGTTAAGAACTTCCGAAGACACGCTGTATAGTTTTTAAATTTATTGACGTTATATCTATATTTTCCGGATGCCAATTTAAGATATAATAGCATCTGTGTACTACTTTCGGTTTAACCGGAAGTCATATAAACTTTAATGTTATAAATGGAATACCCTGTATATTTTTTAGGATTTGAATTCTATAGGTCATTCCTGATATAAAACCTATGATAGATCCATAACCTAACTTTTTGGTTTTAGAGAAAATTGCGTTTGAAAATGTCTAAAAGGAGAGCACAATATGCAGTTTTATGGGAAAACAAATGAACATAACAAAAATTTAAAATGCTGAAAATATTTCTTTTAAAGACTCTGCCTTTAGAGACCACTATAAAATTACTTCCTGTTTAAGCGAAAAGCAGTAAAATTTGAACTTCAAGTATGATAACCCTTGTAATTTTAATGAAATACTCTATATATTTTTTAGAATTTAAATTCTCTAAGCTATTTCTGATATAAAATCTATAATATACCCATAACCTATCTTGTTTAGTTATAGGAAAACTGTGTTAGAAAAGGTCCAGACGTCGACACAATATCCATGAACCTGTTTAATGTGAGGTCGTTCGGACCTTTTCAAACTCCGTTTTCTATAAAACTTAAAAAGATAGGTTATGGGTATATCATAGGTTTTATATCAGAAATAACCCAAAGAATATAAATCTTAAAAAATATGTAGGGTGTTCCATTAAAATTAACAGGGTTATCATACTTGGAAGTTCAAATTTTACAGCACTTTAGGCTAAACCGGAAGTAGTATTATAAAGGTCCCTAAAGGTAGAGTCTGTCGTTTGGACATTTTCAAACGCCATTTTCTTCGGAACCAAAAGAGTTAGGTTATGAATATATTTAAGGTTTTATATTAGGAATGAACTGTAGAATTCAAACCCTAAAAATATACAGGGTGTTTAATTTAAAATATCAAAGTTTATATTACTTCCGGTTAAACCGGAAATAATACACAGATGCTTTTATATCTAAAATTGGCATCTAGTGATAAAATAAATATAACGTCCCTTAATTTGAAAACTATACAATTGCACTGAAGAAAATAAATTGCTGGATAGTAATTTCGTTGTCCCAGAAAGGAATTTGCACAGACCTTTAAGACACACCCTGAATAGTAAAATGATAAGTCAAATTTTTAGTAAGTCAGTTTTACAGCTTCACTTTACATGTTTTTTATTCGTTAAATAATTATCTGGTTTAATAAAACCTCCAAATGTTTTTAATAATTTTTTGTCTATTTTTGTCGTTTAAAATAGAAATATTTTGTAGCACAACCAATTTTTACCAAGATGATAAATCTACATATTTTTAACAGCAACGTCACACAACCGATGGGTGTGAGACGCTGACAATAACGCTGCAAAAAACTTACTGCATTTGGGTTTATTTTTTTATTTAATACGTTGATCATTTATAATCTTAATACAGGAAAGTTCTTTTTGTTTTATCTTTAAACAATTACGAAGGCTAAAAGCCTAAATACTTACTGGGTTTATTATTTTTTTCTACTTACCAGATTAGTTTTGTTCTATATTTATTAAATATATTTCGGAGTAAAGGTGCAAATATTATATTGTAAATGATTTTCGTTGGAACTATTTTCCATTTGTTTTGCTGTTAACATAACTGTAAACCAAGCTTAAGTGCAACCGGTGTTCGACCATAACAGCTTCTGCTTAGTCTCGCGCCCCATCGTTTAATAATTCAAAAGTACAAGAAAGAGGTACTCAATGGCAAAATTATTTCAAATGTTGTCTACAAAATATTTAGTTTAGTTTGGTGAGTAATTTATTTTTTAACATGATTTGGCATTCAATTTTGAGTTTATTCTAATTTAACTTTAAAGGCAATGACGTTTTATTTTCATCTTAACACATAGTTTAATTACTGAATAAGTTTACCTTTTTCAAGTTTTTAACTAAAGGTAACTCTTACTCAGAAGTTAAAAAATGTATCATATTTTAGGTAACATTTTTATGGAAATTTAAAAAATGAATTTTTGTTACAAAAAGAACAACTGTTTGCAATTAATTAAGAAAATATACTTTGTGGGTATCAAATTATTATAACATAAAAGAAAATCCTTAATAGCTTTTGAATTAAACTTGTTTTTACAAATCTTTAGCTTTTTAAAAAAGAAAAAAGTACAAAGTAACGTAATTTAATTGGTATATTAGTTAATTTCATTTTTATTTAAAAAAATATTAAAAGCTCTTTTAAAATTACCCACCAATAAAACTTAGCGACCTTATATTAACAAAGTTCTAACTCTCAATTTTTAGGTAAATGGCCAAGCAAAAATAAGTCAAAAAATGTTTAAATGTTTTTGTGTTTTTTTTTTTAATGCCGCATAATTGAAAAAACTAAATTTTTACATTTTTATTTACAAAACGATGTGCGATTTGCAATCATTAAAAGTTGTATATTATGTAATATTTTAATAAAAGTTAGGAAATTTTATTAGTTTTAGAATAAGTATTGTGTAAAAATTAGGATAAAATAGTAATAAAAAGACATAGCGTTGAAACAAAAATATTATAAAAGGCAGATGATACAGACACAAAATATTTCATTTATTTCCAAAAAACGCTTGCAACGAATAAAATTACCTCTTAGAGTATATTTCATATTTTTATATTGTTACCATAAAAAACCCTTACCAACAAAAATAAGAATTGACCTTTAAACCGGGTTTACAAAATAAGTATATTATCACAATGAATTAAATCTTTAAATTTAAAAACCATAGGTCTGAAAATATACTACTATACTATCATAAAAATTGCATCACCTAGAAATATTGTATCAAATGCCACCAAAGATGATTAACGTGTTACGACGAATTTGTGTAATTGCCAACTTCATGTATTCGGCAAAATTGTGCTTATTTCCTAAAATAGGCAGTTATTAAATAAATTGTCACATTGGGGTGGACATGGTTAGTTTTGGTTATATAACTTTTTTTGCTCTGTTAAAAAAAAGATTTAACTAACTAGAACTAGCCATGACCCACGCCGCAATGAGACAGAACAGCTTATCTCACAAATTAAGCAAAATTTTAAGTTTGCCCAATACATGAAATCGGCAATTACACAAATTCGGCGGAATATACGCATTAAATTTTAAAGCAATACAAATATGGTTTAAAGAGTGGTATAAATTCTGATTGTTATTAGGAATGCCGATGAGCGATACCGGATCAAAAGGTTTCAAAAAGAAAGAAGAAATTTGGTATGAGGTGTTCATCATTTAGGGATAAATATGATGGTTGTACGTAGAGCAAGCGTAAAAACTATGTGTTATAGCCCACATCCACCGCGTTTGTAATGCTTTATTTCAGCAGGATAGGGACCATATATCGCTTGTCTAACTATGGCTTATCTAGAGACAAATGTTCGCAATTTTCCTGGACTTTTACGTTCTCCTGATCTGGCCCTCATAGAACATGAATGGGACATGATAAACATATGGTTCTGTACATTAGAGAGGTAAAAAATAAAATTCACGTTGGGACGCAATTTTCCATATTACTATACTCTTATTAATTCAAAAAAAAAGGATTTTTGGTGTCTTGTTTTAGCCCAAAGTGTAATCACTTAGGTATAGCAAATAATTTGTATATGAAACAGCGAACGTTGTTTAAGTTTCATACATTATTTTTGATGTTGCAATTTTAATGATAAGTAGTATATTTATTATTACATTATGTTTGTTAATCAAAAGTTCTATCAATTTAGTAAAAACCTAATTTTAAGTTTTTAGATGCTTTTAGGGCCTACCAAAAGAGCCAAAAAATACAACTTGTAAAAACTGCCAAAATGCTTACAAAGGTGAGCAGTTTCTATTTTGTGAGTTTCATGTTAATTTTTAATATTGCTATTGCTTTTAGTTTTACGTTTTTTCTTCTAATAATATAAGGTAATATTTAACTAGTTAAAAATATGTTTTATGAGGAAACTATTTTCTATTTTTGTCGACCTACCCTATATATAATTCTTATTTATTTTATGTCTTTTAAGTGGTACAATTACAAGAATAAATGAAATATTTTGTAAAAAAAGAATGGTGCCTTGATTGTATTGTTTAAAAAACACACAAAACTAAAATAGTATAATATAAAAATGCAATTGTTGTAATTAAACCTGTAAATTATTAAAAATAAATATCAAAGCAATAACATTTTCCGAAGTTTTATTTCAAATATACCGGGTGATGTATCGCCGGGCGGGACATAGGAAATCCCATGTAATTTAATGGGGTCAACTATTGGCTCCCCTAATTATTTTAGAGAAAAATTCTATGAAAATTTGTTGAAGAGCATGCAAATCTACGTCCATGGTAAAAACTTTAGATTTTTCGGTTAACCCGTTTGCTAGTTAGATGCTAATATATTTTTAAAAATTGTTACTTTATTATCGCCTCATATATATTAACAACAATAAAATTACCAGTTACCGTGACATAACGTTGTCATTTTGAAATTTAGTGCTTTATAATTATCAAAAAATCGTAGAGCGAAAAGATTAATCATGAGTTATACTACTGAAGAAAAACTATTGATGATTAAATGGTACTATCAAGAAAATAGTTACCAAAAGGTGTCAGACATGTTCGCTGCAGTATCCGAATAGACCGATACCCGGAAAATCAACAGTCGATAGGACTATCAAAAAATTTGAGACCAAAGGCACAATGATAAATATCTGCAGATGTGAAGCTAGGGAGTATCGAAGAGAAGAAAATGTAAGAGATGATAGAGACTTGGAAATTTTATTGCACATGAAAGAGAAAATGAAGGGAAGGTGAGTACAAAGAAACTTCAGGATATCATCATCCGGATTTTGAAAAGGCATAAATACATTTCATACAAATATGAAAGACATCAAGAGCTAAGGGATGGGGATGAAATACGACGGCAGGAATTTTGTTTTGACATGATGGAAAGGGCAAACATGGACAGGGAATTTTTAAGAAATATTTGTTTTACTGATGAGTGCACATTTACGTTAAACGATGAACCCAATCATCAAAATTACTAATACTGGAGCAAAGAAAACCAACACAGATTTGTCGAAACGAAGACGCAATATTCACAGAAAGTAAATGTTTGGGCGGGGATTTTCGGACAACATATTATTGGACCATTTTTCTTAATAAAAATTTGAATGCAGAATTTTATTTGGAACTACTCGAAGAACTAATTTTACCCGCTTTAGATGATGTATCCAGGAAAAATCAGGAAATTTGGTACCAAATGGATGGCTGCCCGGCACATAATACCCTGGCTGTTCGGGAATATTTACACAATGCTTTTAATGGAAATGTTATTGGCCTACATCACACCATAAATTGGCCAGCCAGGTCTTCTGATATTTCGCCAAATGACTTCTTCCTCTGGGGCCATTTAAAAGCATGATATACAGGGATTAAAATTACTCTAATCTAGATGAGTTAAAAAATGCTATTTCTGCAGAATGCAATAAAATTTCAATTTACCAGTTAGCCAATGTAAGAAGACAATTTTATGAACGTCTTTAGTTAATGTCTAGCAGTCAATGGAGGAATATTTGAAAATTTTCTTAAATCTTAAGTTTATTTCCAACATATTAATTATTGTAATAATATTGGCTTAATTTATTGAAGCACGTAAATATTATAAATGTCATAAGTTCTTGAAATTTGTTACTCTAGTTTAGTTTAACTTAACTTAATTCTTTTGTATAAATACAACTTTAATCTTTTCACTGTACGATTTTTTGATAATAATAAAGCACTAAATTTCAAAATGACAACGTAATGTCACTCTAACTGGTATTTTTATTGTTGTTCATAAATATAAGGTGATAATAATGTAACAATTTTTAAAAATATATTAGCATCTAACTAACAAACGGGTCAACCGAAAAATCTAAAGTTTTTACCATGTACGTAGATTTGCATGCTCTTTAATAAATAGAATAATTCTCTAAAATAATTAGGGGAGTCAATAATTGACCACATTAAAACTTAATTTCCTATGTTCCGCTCGGCGATGCATCACCCGGTATAAGAAATTTAAAAATCTAGTTGAAGTATTGGTCTTGCAAATACTACATGGGATAATCCAAGTACTCGTAAATCACTATACCAACAACATTTATAACTTAAAAATAAACCATTATTAGTCTTAGAAACAAATAGAAAGAGACCAGCAACCAACTGTTTACCGGATAAAAACTATTTTATATTAAATACTGGTTAAGCTATATAATATCACACATAGGCAATGTGAGGAAGAGAGGCAATCTAACTAAATACCGGCAAGTAAAAGTCATTTTTCGTGTTAACCGTATTCATTGGAGTGGTTTAAATCGCATTTGAAATGACAATATAACTATGAGAGTTAGATAGAGATAGGTATTCAAATGTTTTTAAAAGGTTTTAAACCGTATTAACACGAAAAAACGCCTTAAATATGCGTGACTAATAGTGCTTGTTTTGTTGTTCTATTACTTGCCGATATACCAAAACTGCTTTTTCATATAGTATAGTATTTATACAAAGGTATTGGCCATTCAAATGAAAAAGCAGCAGTATTGCAATTCGGTTAATCAACTGATAAAAATGGGTATCTAGATTAAAAGTGTCAAAAATATTTACCATAATATTTACAGAAATATAAGATTTTGGATTTGTCTCGGATAGAAGCAAAAGCTCTTTTAAAAACAAGGCAATAAAGTGCGATTGATCAAAATATCAATATTTCAACTTTTAATTCATATAATAAAATGAGTACGTGTACATCATTATACTGAAATCGATTAAACCGATCGGAGAGAACTTAGGAACGTGTTCTAATTGGTCGATTTTGAAGGCTTGTTTAAAATTAACCAATTAGAACACGATCCTAAGATTTATCCGATCGGTTAAAGCGAATTCAGTATAACGATGTGATTTAGACTATGATTCAGCAAAAGAAAAAAGACACACGGGCAGTGGTCCGGTCTCACCTTCAAATTATTCCAATTTTTGTTGCTCAAACACTATTTAAACCACATGATTAAAAAAAATCGTTGGTTAAGATCATAGAAGTCTTTACTTCTAGACGCCTTTGGATTTTTTTTTAGCTGAATTTGACCTTTTACTCATATAATGTGGTAAAGCAAATTGAGTGAAACGACAGTGCAGCGAGCTTGTGGTACTGTTGACAAAAACTTGTATACCCAAAACCAATAAAGAAAGACATATCATATGTGGTATTTTTGTAAAGCTCCTTGAACAATCTATAGTTGTATATCTTAGGAGATAATAAAAATTTGATAATTCATTCGAAAACTACATAATCCACCCAATTTTTGTTAAATTTGTAGAATAAAAAAGTAAAAAGTTAAGAGGGTCTAAATTTATAACCGAACTTCTGGTAGTACACTATACAGATTTCACAGGTTCACAAAATAAAAAAGAACTGGTCTATGCTGTCTACCCGACAAAAAATTTCTCACCTATTTTTTTCCGCTAAACACGAATCTGAAGTCAAAACTAGGGATTAAACTGCAAAAACCTAATTTCTGGTGCCAGAAAGAGTGGGAGGGGTACTAGCATTTTTTTAAATAGGATGGGGAGTTATGTAGCACCTCGTTTTAAATACCTATATATATAATACTCACTTTAACAACCCTTTGTTTTTGAAAGTAGGCCCAGCTGTTCCAGACTTAAAGTGTCTTGCGGAATGGCGTTCATTGACAATTTTGGTCAGTAGACCGTGTGGAATGCAATATCAGCAAGTAAATTATTGGTCCATATTTTTTCGAAAATGAAAGAGGAGTTGCCGTTACGGTGAAAGCTGATAACTATTATGAGATGTTGCAGGGATTCTTATTTCCAGCTGTTCAACAATTTGAAGGACATAATGCTAGGACCTGGTTTCAACAAGATGGAGCCATCTGTTACACTGCCACAGTATCCATAGATTTGTTAAAAAAATGTTTCCCAGAACACTCATCTCACGAAGGGGTAATATTTAGTGGCCCTCTCGAGGCCTGGATCTTAGTCCAAATGATTATTTTCTGTGGGGTTACCTCAAATCAAGGGTCCATGAAAATAATCCAACCACATTGGACCGTTCAAACAAAACATTGTGCGGGAAATCAGTAATGTGAGGGACGTCACTTAAAAATTTAATTTTTTGGTCATAAAAATCTTTATTATTATATCCAATTTTGTAATGTTTGTTTATTGGTTAAAACTGCTAAGCATTTTTTAAATTTTAAATACAATAGCTTACTTTTTTTCAGAATGTTTTTTTTTGAAAATGGATGAAAGATAATTAGGTTACGCTTAAGGTTACGCCATTATTTCTGCTTTGAAAAATTGGTTTGATAAGTAGGCTGTAAAAACAAAAGAATTACCTGTTTTACTTTTACAGATAGTGATGTATTTCAGTTTTGTTTTTAATAAGTTACGTACTTTTTGTAATTTCAGGTTTTATTGTACCTAATTGATATGAAAAAATTAAAAATTTTCAAACCTTTAAAAAGTAACAACCTCATTTTTTTATACTTAATTTGCACTAAAATCTCTTTCCTAAAACATATCATTACAGATTGTTTATTTTCACGATAGGGGCCATAGATCATTTATTTACGATACGCAAATCAAGAAATTCATAAATACATTATTTATGGCCGGCACATTGAAAATAAACAATATGTTGTATTATGTCGCTAGAAAGAGATTTTACTGTAGAATTAAAATATGAAATAAAATAGGGGTGTTTTTATTTATAAGGTTTAATTTTTTTTTATCAATTATATTAAAAACTGAAATTAGAAAATAAAAGTAATTTATTATGGAAAATGACATATATCTCTATCACCACCTGTAAAAGTAAAAGAAGCCACTTTTTTATTTTCCTAGGCTACTTACCAAAAAATGAAAGCAAAAATAAGTATGATACTTGCTTTTTTTTAAGTATACAGGGTTCCAAGAATATGTGGGCGATCTTTCGGATTTCTATAGAACACAAAAAAATGTGACAAGTTTCTATAAAAAAATTGTTTAATATTACTTTAAATAGAAATAATAATTTTTAATATGATAAACACCAGTTAGGACTCCTTAAAATGGTATTTTGTAAAACATTTGCTTTTCGTTGTTTGCCAGGGGCGGACTAACCTTTACACATTAGTACTAATTATTTTTACACCCTGTATAAAAAAGAAATAAAAATAATATTTTAAAATAGCTTAAAACCTTGGCTAAATAAAAGGTTTTTTCCTATAATATTAATAAAGAAAAGCGTTTTCGAGAAAAGCAACATTTTGATTAAATAGTATTTATTTAATAATTTTGTTTGTCGGTTCAACATATGCTCCCTCTTATTTTAAGCATTCTCTAACTTTAATTATCAAAGATTATGGGACCCTTCATAATGCAGCAACATATTTTTTAGCTTCGTGAAAATAACCAAAATATTTTTTTATTAGTTTTTCTCGACGTTTTATTAGTATCATTTTAAACAGAATAACCTTTTGTTTCTAGATGCCCCTGCTAAACAAAAACTTGTTTTTGTTGAAAACGCTCTAATTTAACATTACACAAGAAAACCTTTTTAGCAAATTATTAAAGCTACCCAAATATACTTATTTTATTTTCTAATTATACATGGTGTAAACCTAATTAACACTATTGTCTAAGGCATAGTCCACCCCTTAATGAAGACAAATATTTTCAAGAATATCATTTTAAAAAGTCCTTACTTGTATTTATCTTAATAAATTATTTTATTATTCCAAGTTCTATAAAAGTATATAAAAAAAAACGATTTTCAGCGGTATCCTTTAAGGGCACATATCTCTGTAAAGAGGGACTTTGGGAAAAAATTATATGAACTTTTCAAATTATTTTCACGTGTTCTATATAAATCTGAAAGACTGCCCATATATTCTTAAATACCCTGTATATTGTCTGACCACAATTTTAAAAAGAAACACCCCGTATAAAAATAGGAAAGTTGCTGGTACTTTCGGTTAAACCGGAGGCCATTTTGAAGTAAACAATAAAAAAGAGTATTTTATTATTTTTTTAATATACTTTAAAATTTCTCTCTCTTTTTCTAAAAACTTAAAAAGAAAGAGAAAGATTTCAGTAAGGCAAATGCAGTAATTTAAATAATATTGAATTGAGAAATTTAAATAACTTATAACTTTTGTCCGTGAGTTTTTAGAACCTAATGACCATTGACACTTTTGATTTACTGACCAAGAACTATCCAAGTCAAGTGGTTTTAAAAACTTTAGTTAAAACTCATTTTTCATTTGATTTCCGCGGGGTCCTTTACATGTATTTTTCATCAACATCATAAAAGACTTATTAATACACTATATTTTTTTTCTAAAAATTCTTACTGTTTACGGTAAATCGTAACTGATATAACTACTAATACAGGGTGATACAAATTCAGGGGGTGCCATTAGGATCTTGGGAACAGTTAAAAATACAGGGTTGGTTAAATTGGGGCGAAGTTGCGCATTTTTATGCTTAACAAGATTTGTTTTAAAAACTTAAAAATTTGCAGTCGGTTCGAAATTGTCCGGAAGAAACCATAATTTTCCGTAATAGTTTTTAGTTTTGTCTTAGTTTATTTAAAAAGATATTTTAAACCAAACGACACATTATCATTGCCACTTTTCCGTTCTATAAAATTATGTCACTAAATTTAAGATCCAATGTTTTGTCTCTGAGCCACCATTATCAACGATGTTTTTTTTTATGAGTGGAATATTTGGTGTTAAACTTAATTTAATTGTATTTTGATTCTAAATCCAACGGTATACAACAATTTACATTATACGGCATCATTCACTATTTTTCCATTAAAAATTAGGTTTTTATTCCAAACAATCTTGGGAATTTCCATTTAAAGGTAAGTTTGCATCATTTCACTACTAATTTTTTTATATATATATTTATTTATTTATTCATAATTTATTTAAGAAGCTACAAGAATGAATGTAATTTACAAAAATTCACTTATACTTAATAAAATGAAGCATTTAATTTAATCAAACGCCTCTAGCCTAGCCTGTCATAAAAAAATATAGCATACTTATCAGCAAATGAAAATTTTCCCTAACGTTAAGGGGAAAATCGGTATTTGTAATAGCACAATGGTGAACGATGATGGATTTTCGGTTCAAAACGTCGCATAAATGTAAAGTGTAATATATCTTTGAATTAAGAATTAGAATGCGGGTTTATTAAGTTTAACACCAAATTTTACGCCTATTTTAAAAAACAAAGTTAATGTAGTGGCCCAAAGACAAAACGTCGGATCTTAAATGTAACACATCATTAAGAAAAATAAATGCGTCATTTTTTTTTAATATGTCTTAAAATAATCTGACCAAAAATTAAAACACTTTCGCAAAATTTCGTATTCTTCCGGTACGGCTTTAAATTTTTAAAACGGAATATTGTTAAGCAATAACTGCGCAACTTTGCCCCACTTTAATCAACTTTGTATCTCTTACCGTTTTCGGGATCACCTTAAATTTTTAACAACCTGTACACTACATGCAATTTGTCTATATTTTAATACGATCAATTTTAATGTTGCGTGGACATTCAAATATAAAATTTTGGAATGTGAGTAATTGGTCATTTAAGTATCATTTCTTACTAAAAATAGAAGTAGTTCTTTTATCCCTAGAGTTTCTAGACTGTAGTACCTACTGCCAGCGGAAGTCTTTTCTTCTTCCCCAAATCTTCAAGTTTTTAAGTCCCGTGTTAACAAACTTCCTCTTATCTTGCGTAAGACACACCACGGTATGTTAGTATTTAGGCTTTTAGCATTCGTGGATTGTCTAAAGATAAAAAAAACACAAAACTAGGTTTTTGTCCACAGATCGCTGCACTGTGCGATGTACCTAATGTTAACATCTCTACCATAGAGTCAAAGAGCCTGTTGATGGCAAAACGTCAGTATTTTACCAAAACTCATATTTTGCTCAATGACAATGGGGCTTTACTAAGCCGAGGGTTGCTATGACGTCACTCAGGTAATACAGGTACCTACCTAAATTTGACCAAGTTCGACAGTAATTTACCAAACATGTTGTTTGGATACATTGAAGAGTGGATTTAATGAGATCAAAAAAAAAAATATTGTCAGACGATTTAGCTGGTTGCTGGGGACTAAGTGTCTGCCAATATTTTTTGGTGGCATTAAATATACTCCTCAATATGTCTAAATGACAGCTTTGGTACAGTACTAACGAACTTGGTCACATAAAGGCTACCTGTGTTTCCTGAGTGATGAGTGACGTCATAGCTACCTTCGCTTGCCTTAGGGAAGACACATTTTCAGCAATTTCAGGCGAAGAACCAATTCTAAAAGGGTATTTACCAATCGGTTATGTTGACATTTAAACAATGTAATATACGTCAAAGTTGTCACCAATTATTACCGCGGTTATAATTGGTTGAACGCCTAAAATTAATGTTTATGTCAGGTAGGTATAGGAGAGAATAAATACTATAGAATCATTTAGGGATAAAATTATGCCAAAAAATAGTTTGTATTTGTTTACGCTAACCGTTTATTAAATCAAAAAAGTTAAAATATCAGATTTCTTACAAACTAAACGAGAGTTTGACAAAATATTTTCATTTAAGAAAAATACAGTGGTGTACCATTCCTTTCTTAAAAAATATTTACGTTAAATTCATTACGGACGGCACTGGCAATTTTTTTCTAATACACCAAAAAAATGTCTTTTAATATATAGAAAATGTCTCCAAAGTTCGTTAAAAAAATTAAACTACTGTACTACTGTACAGATAATATAAAAACGATTTTTTTTAAATTTTACCACCCTGTGGTTTTAAAAGTAGGACTTTTAGGACATATTATTATATCTTCTTTTTATTTTTTGTTGGAGAATCACCGTTTAAAGTTTGTCGATAGAGCTACTGGATACTCTGTATAACACAATTACAAGTTTAAATATTTTTAGCTTATTTTGTAATTAATTAGGCAAACGTAAAAATAAATACAATAGACCTCCACCTATATTAATGTTTAAATTAGCCGCCACTTGGTTTATCCTATACAGTTTTCATTATAGACTATTGATTATGTACAAATAAAAAGAAGGTAAAAAGGAACTACAACGTTAAAGGAAATTTATTATTTCTTATGGTCAATGGACGCCCAAATATTAAAAAACCGCGAAATGCTACCATTTAGAAGGGCGCGTTTTTGAGAACGGGGTGAAAACATCCCCTTTTCAGTTTTTTGAGGTTAGGTCGAAAACTACGCATTTTTTCCAGGTAGAAGTCAACAAAAAATTGTAGGAAATTAAATTCTCTATTTAATAACGTTGTCAAATTTAGGGAAAAATTATTTTTGCAAAAATAAAAAACACGGAAAATGCGTTTTTAATTTTTTTCTTTGTATTTGGTCCAATAACTTTTTTCCAAAGGGGTTAAGGTATAGGCATTGGTTCATAAAAAAGAACCTCCATCGTTCCTTTACAAAAAGACGCTAAGTAGAAATATTTAGTATTTATTCGAGAAACGTTTTGTTAAAGTTTTCCACTCACGGCAATTTTACCTATTTTTTCGCAAACAGTGTTCTGTAACTCTTTTCTACGCAATTTAAGGTATAGACAATGGTATATTCAATTAAAAAAGAAAACAACAACCTTTAAAATGGTCTATAGTACGAAGCTCTAAATTATTTATAAGTAAGATTTGGTTCTTCAAGTTTTTCTACTTTCAACGATATCTAACCTTAACGCATATCTTTTTAATTTCTCGTTATACCTTTCTTTCTTCTACACTTAGGTATATATGAAGTAAAATAAAAAAAAGCCTATTTTTTTATCTTTAAAATGGTATACTGTAACGATTTTTGTTAATTTTTAGGTACATTAAAAACAGGTTAAATAATTAATTACTCACGGCTATTTCCCACGCTCATTACCCAACTCGATTACCCACGGCCGTCGTTTAAATGTGCATAAATCCGATATTTTGTATATGATTTTGACAACCCCGATTTGTAACGTGACTTTTCAGCCAAGATTACTATTTTTTAGTGACATATAAGTATAAAATTTGAAGATATTGGATAATTTTAATATTTACTATCAAAGCTCCTACGCCACAAGTTTTGCTTGAAAAATAGCCTATCAATGTACGAAAGAATGTACACGAAACTGTGATTGCAGGTATTAATTGTTCCATGTTCTGCAATGAGTGCTTAGGTATCAATTACTAAAACTCTTATACGTAAACCTGAGATTTTGATGAAAAGATAGTAAAGCTGAGAAAGTTTTAAATTTATTACATACATTTAACCTGCTTCACCCCTAATTTAAACGTTAACTATGTATTTAAAATGTAAATATATTTTTACTCTACTTGAAAATCTTACAAAAATTTATAATAAAGGCGATTTTATTAAATAATTTCCTTTTTAATAATATGAAAATTTGTCTGTAAATATAAATTCATAATTGTTCCTAGGAAATACATTAAAATAAATATTAGTAGTCCATAAGATTAAAATTCAGGTTGGTTTATTTAAATTAGTAAAACAAACAAGGTTGTAACGATCATTGATGAGTTATACATAAAAAACTTAAATTGACTTCCTTTAACGTAACAAATCATGGTCAATGTCATAATACCTATCAGTGCGAAATTAAACCTGTTAAAATTTCTAAAACTCTTTGAATGGAAGGTCTGAGGGTGATAATATTATTTATTACATAGGTATCAACAATAAAAGTAATACCCACTTAAAAGAAAAATAAAATGGCTAAGTCAGTTACCTTTTATTTTCTGTTTATTTATGTGATTGTTCTAAGGAATATTGTTACTACTGTGGCGGTAAGTAAATATTATCAACAATGTTAATTTTTTTTTTTTTGTTCTTTGTACTAATGATTTTAGTATCTATTTAATAGATTTACAACAGATAACCCAAAATTAAAGAAAATGACTGGCAATTTTTTTTTCTTTACCATATCTAGAAATATTTCTCTTTTATAAAAAAAAATTGCAAGTTCTTATTATTATTATTTTTTCAAAATTTTAATTGTTGAAGAAAAAAAAATCGATAATTTTGACAAATGGCAGGTAATTGTTCAGCAAAAAAGTATGTAGGGTTATTCGTAAATAAATTTTAAGCACAATTTATCAGTAGTCAATATTGTTTTAAGGGTAAAAGTAAGTAGGTAACAATTTGATATTTAGCAGATAACAGTAATTTTATATAAAAGGTTTAAGGAAAAAAATCTTTGTTATCATATTATACATTCCGTTCAAAAGAAATGTTTTCTTAAAGTTAACTAATTTATAAAAAAATATCTATAGAGTGACAGGAATATCAAATTTTGGGCTTAGTGAACCTTGTAATATATATTTTTTAACAAATTTAAATACCTTAAAATAATTTTAACCCTTAAACGACTACATAAAATTGTTTATGTATAAATGACAACATAATAGCATATGACCCCTTTAATAATTATTGGTATTTTAAAGCTCTAACAGCCAAAAACCTATCTAATTTCTTTTTCTGGGTTGTCTTGTAATCTAACCAATTTTTTGTAAGTTTTACATATTCTCTAGATTTCCATAATTATTCTTTAAAGCATTACTTGTGTGCAGCAATGCATTAATTCTTCCAATTTTGTTTTATCGTTTTGTTATGTATATTTTATTTATCGTAGTTTTTCGTTTGTATGAATAACAATTTTATACAGCATGTTGTCGTCAAAATAAAATATCCAAATTTCCTAGTCAATTTTAGTCCGTTTACGTTTAGGATGGTACAGAATCAATTTTTTATCTGTCCGTGATTATTAAAAAAAGGTTAAGAGTGCCATCTGTAACCGTTGTTTTATAAATCACTTTGTTGTAGATGTACTAAAGGTACTTCATCGTCACTGTTTCGGCTGCTTCCACTTATTTCTCTTCTTATTCTTCAGTTTCACTTCCATTATCACTTAAGTCATAATAATTATTATTGTTAATTTTTGTCAACATCCTTATTACTTTTTTCGTGTCGACTTTTATTCGTTTTAAGTTCCTTTTAACCTAAATAGTTGTTTTTGATAGACGATGTCTTTTTTATTACGTAAATAATAACACGGGTCGCCGGCGACCCCAAAGACCTATAATTCAGGCAATAAACTTCTGCGGCATACGTCATTTCCTGCAGTAATAGAAACATCTACGCTACCAAGGTAGGTAGTAGAAAGATAATAGAACAACTGTTAAAAAATATGACTAAAATATTATTCGGTGCAGCGTTGAATTCAGAAAGTGGCCCGGGGGCCGGGGTATATTTCAACCTGGAGCAAAAACACTGCCCCGGAGAAATTTGGTGTCAAACAAAGCATAATCTTAAAGTGTAAAATTCGTTATACTGAGTAAGCCAAAATAATGTTAGTACATATAAAGAAAAGTTCTATCGCGCTTTGTTAGGAAGATATTGACCTTTAAGGTTGGAGTAAAAAAAATTATAACTTTGGAACTGTTGCCACAGTACCAGTGATATTTTAGAAACTTAGTAAACTCACACTTATGTTTTTTATAGGCATAAGGCTGCTTGATAAGTCTGGAATATCCAGGGTAAAAGATTTTTTTTTCATTTTAAGTAAAGTAAGTAAAATTATAACTTTGGAACTGTTGCCACAGTACCAGTGATATTTTAGAAACTTAGTAAACTCACACTTATGTTTTTTTACAGGCATAAGGCTGCCTGATAAGTCTGGAATATCCAGGGTAAAAAGATTTCTTTTTCATTTTAAGTATAAATTTTTGACCCAGGTTACATATTTGACATTTTGTTTTACCCTCTAATTTCTCCATCTTATATCTTCAAAACAAGTATACCTTACTTAAATGCATATTTCGGACGGATTTTCATAAAATCGCATTTTAAATCTGGACTTACCAGCATTTTCTATGTAATAGAAAAATCAACTTTTATTATATTGTGGTAAAATTATTAAAAATGGTGTTTGTAAGTCTCTTTGACTTTTCTACAGATAAAGACTTTTTTATTTTAACCATATTTTAAAATTAAATATGGCAATAGTTCAAAAGTTATAAATAAAATAGGTTTTTGTTATATCATCTTTAAAGGTCAATATCACCCTAACGAAGCGCGAAGGAAACCTTTCCGGACACCCTGTATAAATATACAAAAGTGTCAAGAAAAGCATGAAGCAAGCTGTTGGTGTTTACACCGGTACACTTTTTTTCTTTAACTTTTCTGAGGGTAATCAGGGCGATCCTAGCAGAAAACGAAAACGTTTACCGCACGTGGGCGGCCAAGTATGGAGGCGGCCAAATTATTATTGATTAATTGCCCTGACAGTGTGTAGTAGGCCTAACCACATCTATTAATGCAGCAATCCCGAAACACTAGTGCATTATTCTTTAAAGATGTTTTAGTTTTAAAACATGCCAAACAATTAAAGTTAATTTAGGACAAATAAAAAATGTTGTAGGATATTCTGGAATTTCTGAAAAACCAATAATATTTAAGAGCGACAGACTGGTTAGGGCAAAGTTATTTTTACTTAAAAAAAAGGTTGTTCCAAATATTAAAAAATAAAACACCAATAATTTTTTTATGAATTAAAACGTCTAAAGTGGTGCTGCTTACAAAAATAAGGTAAGTTATACAGGGTGTCCAGTAACTTTACTGATAAACTTTAAGGAGTGCTCCTACCATGAAAAATAAAAAAATATATATTAACATATGTCCTTTAAGTCTAAGTTTTTCAATTTATGGGGTGTTTAGAATTAAAAAAAAATATAAAGGCTGTTACAAATTCGTAGACTACAATTAGGATCTCGGAAACAATAAGATAAAGGCTTCATTAAATTGGGGCAAAATTACGCATTTTTATGCTTAACAATATTCCGTTTTAAAAATTTAAAAATTTAGCAAAACGTTTCTTTTTCAGTTTATTTAAAGAGGTATTTTAAAATAAGTGTCACATTATTATTGCCACTTTTTTACCTTTACACAATGACGGCATTACATTTAAATTCCGACGTTCCGTCTTTGAGCCGCAATAAACTCTGTATTTTTTAATAGACGGAATATTTGGTTCTAAAACCAACTACATACCACTAGAGGTTTTGAACCGAAAAACCATCATTCACTATTTGGCCATTAAAAATTACTATTCTATTTCCAATATTTGTGAAAATTTTCGTTTGCAGGTTAGTATGTATCCATTTTTTTATGATTGACTACTATTAAGTTAATATGAGCAGTTAATTAAATTAAATGCTTTATTTTAATACGTCCTTGTAAATGTACGCCAAATACATGTTATCTTGTAGCTTTTTTACTTAAATTATGAAACAATAAATAATTAAAAAGAATTATAATAGGCAGTCATAAAACAAATGGATGCTTACCTAGAAACGAAAATTTTCACGAATGTTTGGAGTAAAATTGTAATTTTTATATGCGAAATAGTAAATGAAGTGTAGTAATGGTGGACATACGGGTGGCCTTAATTTTGGACCTCGCTTGCAATCGCTAGGGTAAAATTGGTATTGTGATTGAAATATAGGGGCTGACACAAAGAACATATTGATAAACAAAAAAAAATTATTATGGCACTTAGATTAATTAGCATTTTCACTCTTCAAATGTTAAGTGTGATATGTCGTTGAATTTAGAAATAAAATAACGAGAGTTTTAAAGCAACTGTTCCGTCTATTAAATAAAAAAAAACAAAGTTGATGATGCCAGTTTAAATAATAAATGTCGGATCTTAAATCATCTTATCGAAGGACCAAAGTGGCCATAATAATGTGACATTTGTTCTTAAATATCTCTTCTTTTTCTAAAAACAATTTTGCCACACACACACACACACGATTTTTTCAGAATGATTCCAGCACGGATGGATTTTAATTTTTTTATTTATAATATTATTAAGCATGAAAATGTGCAATTTTGCCCTAATTTAACCTTTCCTGTATCTCTTACCGTTTAGAAGATCTTAATGGTGGTACTCGAATTTGTAAGCCTATATATATTTTTTATTATACCTTTTATCAAACCTTTAATATCAATTCAAATATTTTTAAAAAATCTGGGAGACGACTCTTTTGCGTCAGAAACCATTTATTGGCATACAAAAAAATGTTTACTGATGTCTTCTATGAGGGATTTAAGGTATATATTTTTAGGAAAAAAATGGTACGCTACTGCACTTTTCTAAAATAAAACCATTTTTCAAAATTCTCGTTTAGTTAGGAACAAATTAGATCTAAAATGTTATTGTCAAATTACAAAACTTAGTTTGTTTGTAAATAAATACATCGTAATTTTTTGCACATAAAAATTGAAGAGTGACAAAATTTAAACTGGTTGTGGGTTATGGAAAAACAAATATTTTTGCAAATTTGGGATTTCATGATAGTACTTTAATAGATTTACACAAAAATAACAATAGATGATTTACCTTTAAAATATTTTCTCTGGGGGGTAATCGAAACAAAAAATTCAGCGTATTAACTGTAATTGTGCGATTTAAATGGTTACTTGACAGTATCGCGAAATAATTTTAAATTAAATATTTTTTTATTTCAAAAGAAACAGTATTTTTATACCAACAGAGAGAAGCTAACTTTTATACGGATTTTGTTTTTCTTAGGTTCTCCGCAAATTAAATAACACGGATAAAAAAAAGTTGCTGCCTGAGACATGTTTGAAAAAAAGAAAAAACACATA
The DNA here is from genome assembly GCA_014170235.1 of Listronotus bonariensis. Taxonomy (NCBI): domain Eukaryota; kingdom Metazoa; phylum Arthropoda; class Insecta; order Coleoptera; family Curculionidae; genus Listronotus; species Listronotus bonariensis. The sequence continues at coordinate 74,233 of JACEGR010002313.1, read as the reverse complement.
TTTCTTTCTCTATTGCTTTTGAACTGATATTTGTAAAATTGTTTTTGTAAAACAAATACTCTTTCGTATTTGAAAACTGAAATAATTGTGCAATATTACCTACACACGGCACAATAAATCACTATTGCACAATAAAAATTAAACTGGTTTTGATTGACAAAATATATTGTACAAGCTCTCAATATAAACCACAATCGGTCAATAATATTGTACAAACTGAAATTTTGCGCAATAATATTGATCGTCTGTGGGCCGCTTAAGACGTACGAACGCCCTACTCCTTACGTGACTTAGGATTTATAACTGAGTACACATCTAATTTTTGTTATATTTTATACCTTTACTATAGTTTTTTGTTAATTATTTAAAATCTAATATTATTTTTACACAACAACGGTTATCTAATATAATGTTCTTGATTATTTTATGTTATTCAATTTTATAAGTAAAAGGTTCAAAAACTGGTTTGCAATTTTAACACTTGTTATCGCTATTTCTATACAAAAATAATATAACCAATTATTATAAAAAAATTACTAGAATACTTTGTTAGTGATCCCTAGTAACATACCGAAAAGAATATACCTACCTAATAGAATTTATTTTTATCAATTTATGCAAGTAAAAAGACATTAAACATAGGTTGTTATTGTTTTTGTCATTATGCAAATGTAATTCGTTTATTTAATTAATAAGGTAAAAATTACTTAGGTTTACTCTTGTAAAAAATTGTTGGTAAATTAATAATAATATCCTTTTAAACGACAATATCAAATTAGAAACATATTTAACTAGTTTTATTACATTTTTATAAAATATGCGTAAAATTTAATGACAGTAAATAGTTAATGGATTTCTCGACTTTCCAATATCCCAATAAACTTTTAAATGGGACAAGATATTAAATATTAAGATCGGCTAAAATTTCGAAAATCTTTTTATTAGTAAAATATATTTTGATCACGTTGTACAATGTTGAAAGGGTAGTCTAACATTATTTTAGTGGAAATGGTGTGGGGGAGTCATTTCGCACCTCTGTTTCTAAGCCCTCTAATTTTTTCCTTAATTCTGCTTAGTTTGTAAGATACTAAATGACGAAAAGCGCGATAGCAACGATATCTTTATTAGCGTACGAGATTTAGAGTGTTTCTCATTTGTTGGACTTTTACATATAATTTATAAGTTACTAATTGTACGTTCGTTTCAACAACAATATAATTGTGGTGGAGAATTCCCATATTTTTTTTATCCCTATTTATTGCTATTGCCTGAAATAATTTAATGGTGCAAGCTTGAACACAAAACTATAACTTTAGCAAATCTTTTCTCTTGATTTTTGACAATAAGCTATTGTGTGAGTGCTAGGTAATGCAAGTTTGATTTTCACTGATGGCTCAATTACAGTCCTAAAAAATTAAAAAAATTATTATAGCGCAGATCTAAATTGGTTTTTAAATATACTAGGCTATTGATTTTGTACTTTAAAAATGAACTACAACGTTAAAAGGGTTTATTATTTCATATGAATATAGAACCCTCAACCATTAAAAAACCGCGGAGTGTTACCATTTGAAGGGGTGCGTTTTTGAGAACGGGGTGAAAACAGTCCCTTTTAGTTTTTTGAGGTTAGGTCAAAAACTACGCACTTCTTTAGGTAGTAGTCAACAGAAAAATTGTGGGAAATTAAATTCTTTATCAAATAGCTCTTACCGAATTAAAAAATATATTTTTGACAAAATATGTTAAAAAAACGAAGCAAAAAAAACACGAAAAAACGCTTTTTATATTTTTTGTATTTTTGCATCATAACTATTTTTCATGAGGATATAGGTATAGGCATTGGTTTATAGAAAAAAACCTTCGTCCTTCCTTTACAAAATGACGCCAGGTGAAGTCTTCAGAGTTTATAGTATTGATTTTTTAAAGTTTGCCACTCACATCATTTTTCGGCAATTTTACCTATTTTTTCGCCAACAGTGTTCTGTAACTCTTTTCTACGCAGTTTTAGGTATAATCAATAGGATATTCAGTTAAAAGAGAAAATAATTACTTTTAAAACGGTCTACTGTAAGAGCACATACAAAATAACTATATTTTTCTGTGGTTAGTGGCTCTAAACTATTTATAAGTAAGATATGGTTCTTTAGGCCTTTCTATTTTCAATGATTTTTTCTAACCTTTACCTATATCTTTTTAATTTCTCGTTATACCTTTTTTCCTTCTACATTTAGGTATATGTGACGTAAAAAAGAAAGCATATTTTCCTATCTTTAGAATAGTTTATTGTAAAAAGGGCTGAGGGTAATTCTAAACAAAATATGGTTAGTAAAAGTGTCATACTGTGACGAATTTTGATAATTTTTACGTACATCTTCTAAATTTCTCTTTCTTACTTATAGAAATTAAAGCTTATTTGTTTACCGAATTTAGCCACACTTCAAAAAAAAATCAATTTCAACATCTATTTCTTCCTCAGCTTCACTATCTTTTCTAAAATCTCAGTTTCATCAGAGTTCTAGCAATTTATACCTATAAGCACTCATTGCAGAACATGCAAAAATTAATACCTAACTTTCTGCAACCACAGTTTCTTGTACACCCTTTTGTACATTAAAAGGCTATTTTTTAAACAAACCTTGTGGCGTAGGAGCTTTGAGAGTAAATATTGGAATTAATCCATATCTTGAAATTTTTATACTCTATGTGACTAAAAAATAGTAACCTTGACTAAAGAGTCATATTTCAAAATCGGGATTGTCGAAATTATATACAAATTATAGGATTTATGCACATTCAAATGACGGCCGTAGGTAATGGAGGTGGGTAATGAGCGTGGGTAATAGCCGTGGGCAATAAGAAAAACAAAGATAAATGATTTAAATAACTATTTAGACTAAATATTTCTACCTTTACACAATTTTTAAACTTAGCACTTATTTCTAAAGTCCGTAACTATATTTATTTATTAACAAATCTAAAAATACAATAAAATTAAAATACAAGTACAAAATAGGACTCTTATTTTACACCCTGTAGTAAAATGCAGTTTTATGTACTTACCTACAAATAAAAACGCTTTATTTTTCTTTTTACTCAATTTTTAGTGTGACATTAGGTTTTGAAAAATTCCAATTACCTAAAATTTTGTTAACCCATGCATAGATTTTACTTTCGTGAATATTAGGTAAAGATGGGTTTACATTTAATTCATTCTGAAAGCGATGCCGCCAAGAACACAAAAAATGATAAAGTAAAGAAACCCTTTTGTGAACAATGATTTATTGCAGCAAAACATATTTTTTAGTACCACGCCACGTGACACCCGTTTTATAGTAGGACAGAGGCGAAATAAGAGAATGTTTTTTAAGTAGGTGATATGTGTTTTAGCAATGTTTTTTTATTATTTATCTAAAAATATGTAATTAGGCTCTGTCTGAGGCTATGTGCATTCGAAAAGGTTTGTTTACTTTATCATTTTTGGTTTACTTTGCGGTATTGCTTTCAGAATGAATTAAATGTGGAACCATCTTTACACTACCATTTAACTCCAACCAACCAATATTTTTGTCGATTTAATATGGCCAAAAACAATAATATAATATAAAACAAAAAACTAAATCTATAATCATTTTTTTACATTTAGAGAATTAGGTTTTACAAAATTTATAATACTTTATACAAAACAAAAATGTTTAATATCAATTTTTTTAAATTATTTTATAACCACAAATTTTTAAAGTATATCCTACTACTGGTTTAAGATTAAAGCACTTTTCATTTATGTACCTATGTATGGGTAATGTTCACATAAAATAAACATTGTTTTAGGAAAATATAAAAATTGAAATAGGTAGCGGTCTGCTTTATGGAAATGTTAAGTACCTTCAAAATGGAAAAAGTTATTTTAATTTTCAAGGCATTCCATTTGCTCAACCTCCCATTGGCGAACTAAGATTTAGGGTAAGTATAATTTAAAAATGAAATATTAACAGTAAACCTAGTTTTAGTTTTGACACAAACAATTAAAGTACTGGAGTTAAAACCCTAGCAAAAATTTTCATAGAGGATAAAATATTATTATGTTGGGTTTTTCTGAATACTTATAAATTTATAAAATGCATAAATTTGACCTAATTTTACCAACCCTGTATCTCTTCCCATTTCCGAGATCCTAATAGTGCACCCTAATTTGTAACACCCTGACTAAATTAGATGCGTTGGAACAGCATTGTGTGTTGCTTTATTTGGAGCTACTAAAAAGTTTTTTTTGGTTAAAAATATATTTTTATACATGTTACGAACAACACCTATATTTTTGTGGACAGAAATTGTAGCAGTATCTAAGGTATTATGGTAATTTAAAGCAGTGTTTGTGCAATTTACCCAAAACGTGTTTCGATTTTTTTTTCAAAAATAATTATCCGAATATAAATTAAATTTCTGCAAGAATTCATAACCTCATTTTATATGCAAAAAAGTAAATTTAACGTTCAAATTCTATTTAACTAGTTTGTGACCAAGATTTGTATTTATTCCGGGTTTAAAATAAATATTATAATAACTTTGGTTTACAAATACAAAATAAAATACATCTTATACTACCAAATAACTGGATTTTTTTATTCCAGGATCCAGTTCCTTTTGGTAAATGGAACGGAATCTTAAATGCAACAAAACCTAGTCCCAACTGTGTTCAAATTACTTTAAGACAAATTAATTATAAAGTGACTGGACAGGAAGATTGCTTATATTTAAATGTTTATACCCCACAGGTAAAAGCGATATATGTACTTAACTCTAAAAAACGTATTATTATGTCACACACCAATAATACCAGGGTGTTTATAGCCGTTGACTTACCCCTATAACTTTTTAATAAAATAGTTACGTACCTTTTTAACATCAGTATGCATTTTTTAACCGGAAACGATCTTAACTTTCTTATTTTAAATGGGGCACCCTTTAAAATTCTACTCATTTAAATAGAAAATAACACTTCTAGTACAATGTCACTTTATTTCCTACTTTTTGACATCTAACTTTCAATATTTTTAATTTTAAATCCAGAGTGCCATGAATGCGGTAAATTGGTAAATTCTATATTAAGTATTAACGAAAAATAGATGTAACAGTCTTTTTTATAGCCTCTACAGAATCGTCTAAAGTTTCCAACATCAAAATTATGATCTTAAGATTTTTTTAATAAATGAAGGGTGGCTTACAAAAAAAAACTTTATTACCAACAGTTTATGACCACAGAATTAATATTTTTGATTACAAAATATTACAAAAATCTTTATAACTGTTTTTTTACCTAACAGCATCAACTAGCCCGTAGCGTTGCCAGTAAGGTTGGTCGATTAGTGATTATTGATTAGTCCATTAGTTATTAATTTTTTCTCTAGTTTAAGTTACCATTAGAGAAATTAAAAAAAACAGGTTTATGTGCTGGTTGGTACTATTAGGGAAAAAATTAGTTAATGCGGATTTTTATATTATACTTCTAACTTAAATGAGGTTCGTAAGTCCCTTAAACTTAATACAGATATAAACAGTTTCCAATAATTTTACCATATTTTAAAAATTTTTTAAAAAACAAATCGTGGTATGTCGGTAAAAATGCAATCTTAATTAAACTTAATGCAAATTTAATTAAAACAGTACAAATTATCCAATCAAATAAGGTATTTTATTTGTAGAAAAAATGAAACAGTTAAAGCAAAATCGGTCACTTGTGTAAAAAATGCATACGTAAAATGAAAAATAATCGGTTGTTGCATAGAATACCTAATATTTTTTTAGTTTAACTAACCATTAGGAATTTTACGAAAAAAGGAAAAAAGGTTCGGTTAATACTATTAAAAAAAAATTAGTTAATACGGATTTTTATAATAGGTATACTTTTAACTAAAATATGGAGTTGTGGTATTTATTTGTCGCAAAGACGCTAAACAACTGGGACAACTATCATAGTGCCTCTACTGAATATAACAAAGAGCAAAGGAGATCAAAAAGAAGCACCTGGAGAAACATTCTGCAAAGAGATCAGTGAACTGAACCCAGCAGTGAGGGTTACAAAAGGTCCTCTCAAAAGATCCCTCAAATGGCATTGGACTGATTAAAAAACAGTCCGAAGACAGATTTTCTGAGAACCTTTAGGAAAGCCTAAAGATTCTACTGGAAACTCACTTTCCGGGGTCTGTAGTTACTGAAGACGAGCCATCACAGGATATTCCAACATGGAGCGTATACCGCCCCACGAGAGATGGAAAAAGCTGGTGACCAAAATCTTCACAGATAACAAAATAACCTGGGCGATAAACAGCTTTAAGACGTACAAATTCTCAGGTACGGACGGAATATTTTCGGCTCTACAACAAAGAGCCCTAAAGGAGTTACACTCTGGCCTACATACCTATTCTTAGACACAGAAGGGGCTTTTGACCACACCTCATATGAAATCATACAAAGTGCCGCAGAAACTAAAGGAATAGAGCCCTCAACAATAAAATGGATCAAATCCATGCTTAGAAGTCGCTTTATTAGATCGTCTATAGGGGTGCGACTGCCACGGTAAGGGCGGTAAGGGGATGCCCGCAAGACGAAGTCCTGTCTTCTGCGCTCTGGTCAATAGAAGTTGATGATCTCCTAAAATAACTAACAAAGAAATTAATGTACTAGGATATGCTGACGACCTTGTCATAACTATCATGGAAAAGCATGACTGCATTGTTTCTGCACGCATACAAACTGCACTAAACATCGTTAAAGAATGGAGCATTGAGGAAGGACCTAATGTCATTCCGAGCAAAACCGTTATAGTACCGTTAACAAAAAAAATTAGGCTAAATATAAAAGTTACTACCTGGGAATATTCCTTGACTAGAGACTTAATTGGAACTTACAGTTAGAAAAAACCGAAAACGCTCCATGCATTATGATTATGCCGTAGGCTATTTGGAAAGACTTAAACCCAATATGATCTATTAGTCTACATAACTATGGTAAAACAGATAATAACCTACGCCTCGTTGGTGTGGTGGCAAAAAACAGAAAAAATAGGGACACAACGGAAACTAAAAAAACTACAAAGGCTTGTTCATCTAGGTATTACAAGGGCGATAAGAACTACTCCAAACTCCTCCAAACTCCTCCATGCATGGAGGCAATGTGGGAGCTTGCTCTCGCTCCACTTGAGCGTGAGGAGTGAGGCCCTATTTAGTGCCTAAAGAGTAATACAGACATGCAAACTGAAGTCAGGAAGCATGACTGGTTACCTCAGAATACTGGAAAGTATCCAAAATGAAACTCTGACCAAACCCACAGGCACAATCCCAGTGATGCGTGATTTCCAACGCCCTTTTGAAGTGGCAATACACAGCCGCCAAACTATAAGAAAAAAAAATATCACAGCTGGAACGTGGCTTGCTGGTCTGGTATACAGACGGATCCAAGATGGATGAAGGGGTGGGGGCGGGAGTCTACGGACAAAGATGTAGACTTGAAAAGCCCCTAGGAAAATATTATACCAACTAGCCAAATTAGGCCACAGGCCCCGTTTTACGGACCGGAACTATTCTGCGGCATAACGAGAGGTCACCTAAAGGAAGAACTCAAAGAATTGGAACAGAGGCAAAAGATACTTCTGGAATAACGCTCCAGGACAAAGAGAGGCAGAGATTTATTTCTCAATCGCCTAAATACACTAAAAGCTATTGGAGCTTCAGAAGAACGAACTTAGGATAGTTACTAACTTCCTGACGGATCACGGCCCTCTGACGAATCACTTCAATAAGATGGGAAATACCGACAGCTACCGCAGGTTTTGTGATCGATCGAGCGAAACGGAGAATATACTATGCCAGAGAGGCTAAAATATCTTAAAGGACTATTCTTGACTCAAGAAGATATAAAAACACTTGCTCCCCGAAATATTTCCAGCTGGCGAAAAGTTTTTAGAATCGAGGAGATTAAGTTATGTAGGGTTTCCACAAAAGACCCTTTAGGTCGAAGTGGGAGAACGACCCCCATTTATTACAATACAATACAATACAAATTAATTTGTCGAAAAAAACTCTTTTGGGCTATTATAGCAAGTCACCTCCGATCCATTTAAAAAAACTGACTTAAGACTATAAATACGAAGATTCAAACCTTCAAACGAGTCTGTAGACTTTAAAAAACAATAGTCTGTCACATCCACTTTTTCTTGCTTACCTAATTCAAAATTTGCCGTTATATCGGCACACTAGATTAAAAATATGCGGCAGATAAGGTGTCGTGGTAGTTGAAATGACATTTCCTATTTAAACAAGTAAATATACCGGGTGACACAAAATATTGTAACCCCCAATTTTTTTATGTAGTTTTTAAAAGACTAATAAAAATTTTACATTATTGTATAGCATTATGACTTTAAAATCACTTCCGGTTTAACCGGAGGTACGATTAACTTTCTTATTTTAAATACAAGTACCTACTTTATTTCTAAAATTGTATTCTGAAAAAAATCCTATTTAATGATAAATTGGGTTTCTTTTTCAAAAGCGGCCAGAATTTTTTTTTAAGAAAATCAAGCACATTTTTTTGCTAAGTAGACTGTGAAAATAAAAGAATAACATAATGTTATTTTACTTTCACAGGTAGCCACATTTTTCATTTTCTTTAATAAATTACCTAGATTTCGTAATTTCAGCTTTAATGTAATTTATGAGAAACAGTTCAAAATTTACCAATCATTTTAAATAAAAACACGCCTATTTTATTTTATTTCTAAATTATACTTTAAACTGTCTTTCTAATAACGTATCACATATTGTTTATTTTTAAGATGGCGGCCATAGATCATTTAATAAAGAATTAATTTTATTCTTCGGATGTTGTAAATAAATGATATAATATGGTCGCCATCTTGAAAATAAACAATAAATTGTGATACGTCATTTGAAAAATATTTTAGTGTAGAATTTAAAAACAATAATTTATAGGGGTGTTTGCATTTAAAATATTCGTCAAATTTGGAATTTTCTCCCATTAATTACATTTAAAACTAAAATTACAAAATCTAAGTAATTTATTAAAGAAAATGGAATATGTCACTACCCGTAAAAGTAAAATAGGTCGTTTTTTTATTTTCCTGTGCTTCTTAGCAAAAAAATAATTAAAACAAAAATAATGGCGGAACTTTCTTTAAAATCTTTTTGGTGGCCTCCTTAAAAACTACAAAAAGTTGGGGGGTTACAACATCCTGTGTCACCTGGTATACCGGGATTCCCATTTTAAAAAGGAAAGTATATGTCGTTTTTGGCCAAACCGGAAGCAATATAAGATATACCTAACTTAATATTTGAAACAATTCACATTTGTGTTCTATACCTAGTTAACACATTTTATTTTAATATCTTAAAAATGAAAAAGGGATAAGAGTAAGTTACCGGCTAGAGACACCCAGTATAATAAGTATCTGGTGTTCTAACTTGTTTATTAAAAAGTGAATAAATATTTTGATAATTTTTTTATTTCAGTAAAGGGCTCTAATAACTATTTTTTTTTAATTAGTACGTTTTCCGTAAAAGTAGATAAAATTATCCAACATTAATTAAAACCTTTTTGTTGTAGGTGATTTTTAATATAAAATAATAACTATTTCAAATTTTTTAAATTAATTTAAAACCTACAAAAATATTAGCAATATTAGATACTTAGTTCACCATAGCCAAATTTGGCATCTCTCTCCTTATTATGCAAAAGGGATCCCCACTTCAAATAGTAACTGTTATTAAATCACGTCAGTTCGCCAAAATATTGCACTTTTTAAATATCCTTAAAATAAACAAATAAATAAAATAACTCCTTTTTTAGAATCCAAAACTGTCAAAAAGCAATTACCGGTTATGGTATGGATTTATGGAGGTGCATTTCGGGAAGGAAGTGCAGATATTTATGAGCCGGATTATTTATTACAGGATAACGTTATATTGGTCACATTTAACTATCGCTTAGGATTTTTCGGTACGTAGTAATCTAGTTTTTTAGTTTTAAAAAAACTTAGAATATTATAAAGGTAACCAGTTAATCACCCAATTAAAACTTTAATTGGGTGATTCTACAATGAATAATAGGTTATATTTTATTTAACCGACATGTCCTTTTAAACTAAGGGGCATAAAAATTAAAAGAAAAAATCATTCTTAAAAAAAAAAGGTTTTATACTAATTTAGATATTAAAAAAAATTGTAAAACGTCTCAAATACACCAAAAGACATTTTTTGACATAAAAGAAAAGAAAATAAATTTTAACCATTGTCATTCATGAAGGGTAAAGGGTAAGTATTGTTTAAGAAAAAATCGTACCCCACTGCGTTTCTTGAAAATAAAAATATATATTGTTTTAAATTCCCGTTTATGTAAAAACAATTTATTTTTGTTTTAAGATGTACGCTTTTTGCCTTAATAAAAAAACATTTCTCAGCAAGTTCAAAGTCCTATCTATTTAAAGCATAAATACTGTCGATTGCCTAGCAGCAAAGCCATCCCACCCCAAGCAAGCAAGAATAATTAGCATAGGTTATTTTTTACTGTAGAATTTGATATAAGAGATTAAAAATGACTAGAAGATATGTTCTATACGGGTTAGGCGGATTTTAATTACAATTTTTTGGGTTTTGGGGGTCAATAGGGCTGAACAGGATCAGCTTGCTATACTCCGGGACCAGGACCAAAGAGGTCCTATTTTTCCTAGATTGAGGCGTGCAACCAAACAATTACCATCGAATAAAAACACCTTGCACAAAAATTGTTTTTATTTATTTACGCGAGAATCGTACATCTAATAAAAAAGTCAAAGAATCGAATTTTGTTTTAAACCCAATGGATTAAAAAAAAATAAGAAACATGCAGTGGCATACTATTTTTTTAAATTTGCCCCACACCCCTTATGGACGACACCCGTAAAAATATTTTTTCTTATATGTTAAAAAATGTCTTCTGAGGCATAGAAGACGGCTTTAAATTTTTAAAAATATCTAAATTGGTATAAAAGATTTTTAAAAAAATGTTTAACACTCATTAGTTTAAAAACTAAGACGTTTATACGACGAAAATATGTTTATATAAAGATTTTTTTGCTTAGTTAAAGTTTGTCGGTTAAATTACTGGACACCCTGTATAAAAAGACATAATAGTTATAAATAAGGATTTACTATTTGATCTTTATTGGGACATGTTGTTAACACCTATATAGGTACGTGCCTTTTTATTATGTAAGTAGGCGCGTTAAGGATAAATATACCCCCGACCGTAAACATCCAATAATCACTTTTTCTTTAACTTTTGTTTAAACCGCTAAATTATATTTTTAGTGAAAGCATTTTCTTTCAATGTATAAATTAAATGAAAAAGTTGTTCAGAAAAAAAGTGCCGAGATTAAATATTTTTCACATTTTTCCTGCATTCTACATGACTTCACCTTTTAAGTGATACCCGAGAATTTCTTTTACAACCTTTTGTTTAAAAGTTATTTGATTTCCGGACAATTTTCTACTACATCGTACAAAGTGAGGAGTAAGAAAACTATCTGAAAACAATTTTTTTGTTAAAAAAATAACATTAATTTTTCAACCCGTATAATTTTCGAGTTATTCGCAAAGAACCCATTAAAAACATTATATTTAATATAGATTTTTAAACCTTTGGGCTATTTTCTACCTTTCTGTTAAAATTTCAAGTCAATTCATGCAGTACGAAAGAATTGCAAGGTTTCACCTCTTTTTGAGCTTTGTTTCCTGTACTATTATGCAAACGGATAAGGCTGCGGCCACGATACCAAGCGTCTGCAGCCAGAGGATACCGGAGAATGTAAGAGCGCTGTTTTTGATCTTTATGGTAGCATAAAGAATTTTTTATTTTTAAATAAAGCAACTGCAATATACGTGAGCAAAAAGCCATGCCGCTGCCGCTCAGAAATGAACTAGTATTATCCGCGAAGAGTTTCTCATGTATACAAGGTGTCCTAAAAGGTGTCAAAAATGATAGGGGTGATAAAGTGAGCCAAAATAATGTCAGTATTTTATTTAAAAAAAGTTCTATTTTAGTGACCCAGGGAAAAAATTACTTAAGTAAGTTAAATTATGGAATATCATTTTAATAACACTGACCAACATTCTAAAACTTTTTTGCCTCCCTGGAATGATTGTGGCTGGATTTTATATATTTTGGCCTGCTGAGTCCAGATCTGGCTTCAGATTTTCGATATCAGCCTTCAATAATGAGTGAGAGACACATGTTTTGATATTAAGCAAAATTCAATAAAAACTCACTTTAATACTGATTTATTAATTTAAAAAATAAAAACGTATGATACATTTTAGTAACAGTTAATTTATGTTCAGTATAAACATTTTCAAGTGTTATTTTATTTTAATATTCATTTCCTTGAACTCTTCCTTTTATAAGAAAGACTGGATGTGTCTCGTATTAGGGTCCAGCAATAGTCGGCTAACATATTCGGGCTCCACTTTCCAGTACATCTTTTCTCTATCGATGCGATGTCTTGGTGAAATCGTTTCCCATGCTCGTCCGATATAGCTCCTAGATTTTCAGGAAAAAAGTCCAAATGGGAATGGAGAAAGTGAAGTTTTAGGGACATGTTGCATTTTAAAATATGATAGGCCGTGAGCAGTTCTTTCACGAGTTCACGATAATTTTCTGACTTGGTGTTTCCAAGAAAATTTTTGCAAACACTTTCAAATGCATTCCATGCCCGTCTTTCATGGTCACTTAAAATGTCCGTGAAGTTGGCATCTTTAAAGAGTTGCCTAACTTGGGGACCAACAAAATTCCTTCTTTAATTTTGGCTTCACTTATACGTGGAAATTTCTCTTTTAAATAGTTGAAAGCATTTCCGTTTTTATCCAGTGCTTTTACAAAAATTTTGATCAATCCTAACTTTATGTGAAGTGGAGGTAAATATATTTTTCTTTCTGAACTAACGGTTCTCGGGTCAAATTTTTAACTCCAACTTCTATTTTTTCACGTGGAGGCCAAACCTTTATTTTATAATGTTTGTCTCTTGCACGGCTGTCCCACTCACACAAAAAGCAGCAGTATTTTGTGTATCCTGATTGCAGTCCTGTCAATAACGCTACCACTTTCAAATCTGCACATATATTCCATTTGTGATCTTCGTACTTTATACATCTGAGTAACATCTTCAGATTGTCATATGTTTCTTTCATATTTACCGAATGAGCTATAGGAACTGATGGATGTTCATTTCCATTATAAAGTAAAACAGCTTTAAGACTTGTTTTAGACGAATCTATGAATAGTCTCCATTTATCGGGCGTATATGGTAAGTTCAGTTCGACCATTAGGCCAGGAATATCATGGCAAAATATTAAATCACCGTCCGCTGCAAAAAAATTTGTAGAGTAGATTCCCTTTTCCTGTAGATGGACACCTTAACTCCTTTTCCAAGAGGTTCCACTGCTGCAGGCGGGATCCGAGAAGTTCCGCTTTTGTTTTCGGGAGGTCCAAGTCACGAACAAGGTCATTCAATTCACCTTGAGTGATTAAAAGATGTCCGTTAATCAGGTATGATATAGAAATATCTCTAAACCGTGCGAGAAGCTAGTTACGTGTGATCAGTCATTGCTAATTGTATTTATCCAATGTTTGTGTAACTTAAATATCGAATATCGGACGGTCCGAAAAAGTTAGTACGCGAAAATGTATTTTTTACGGGTCTTTGATCGCGGAAAGCAAAATCCGTTTGTCTGTTAAGCTGTTAAACAAAAGGTATGTTAATTCTGCGTTTACTTATGTAAAGTTAATTTTAGTAAATGATATTGGAATATAATTCAAACCTAAAATTATAATAATAATAATTTTATTAAACAGTTAAGGGAATTAATATTTAAAATTAAGTGTGTTTAAGTGAACTTTGTGTTTTATTGCCTAGTACAAATAAACTTAAGCTTTCTTTTAAAATTGTCTACCAAAATTTAAACTCTCTATTAAAAATTTCTATAAAGTTTTATGCTTTTAAAAAGTGAACCCAACTAGACATTTTGTAGCAGCCACCAAGAAAAAGCCAATAAAAAATAAGAGGAGATTAGATTGGAATGGCACTACACTATCACACTTTATTAGACATATATTGACGTTCATAGTTGGTATTACAAAAAAAATCAAACATAACTTTTTTCTGTTGCCATCGTGCCAATGATATTTGAGCAATTAAATATCCATATGCTGGTGCTTCTTTCCATTGGTAAACGGCTATTCAGTACGTCGCGTCGGAATTATACAAGGTGCGACTATTGTTTTTCATTTATTGTATGTATTTTTAACACAAATGACAAATTTAAGTTTTTGCTTTGACCGTTTAATTTCCTTGTTATTTTTGTACAAAGAATGTACACTTTATTTGACTAGATATTTTGGACCGTATTTTATAAAATCACATTTTAAGTCCAGACATACCGGCATTTTTTATGTCATAAAAAAATTCTTTATTTTTTTATTATAATAGGGTATAAAATTTAAAAAAAAACAGTCTTATTTTCTATTATAAGGTTAATGAGACTTACAAACACTATTTTCAATTATTTTGCCACATTTTATTAATTTTCCATAAAAGAAACCATTTTACTATTACATAAAAATGTCTGTATTTAAGATGCGTAAAAACGGTCAAAGATATCAATTTAAATAGGGTATACCTTTTTGTAAAAAAGTCTGGAAATCGGTCAAAGCGAAATATCAAATTTCTCACCTGTGTCAAAAATGAAAAAAACTTGTCTCACCCTGTATAATCCGGACATACTTAACAGCCGTTTACCTTCTTGAAGAAGCATTGATATAGGGATATTTACTTGCCCATATCTACCTAACAAAGTGCGGTAGAACTTTTTTATATGAAGTACTAACATTATTTTGGCTCACTCTATAACCCCTATCAGTTTGAACCTTAATTTTCCTGATCCTGTATAAACTGGTTTAAAGACGCTGGTTGCCACAAAATATCTTAGCCTGTACAGGCTACTAGTACAGAGATTTAAAACTTTTTGTTCAACGCTTACGCTGGTTTTTGTGGTAGGGCCTAAGCGAAAACAATTTTGGTTAAGACTTGGTTTTAATATTCTAAAAATACTTTAGAATAAAACGGTTTTCAGTCTGTGAAATTATAATTAAAACGTTTTTTTTTCAAAATAAACATTAATTTACTCCATAGTAAGTTATTATAAAGTGTGCAGACTATATTATTTTTTTATTTTTTTTTTGTAAAATTTTAGGTTTTCTCAGTACAGAAGATAAAAGTGCTCCTGGAAACTATGGAATGAAAGACATAGTTTTAGTTCTTAAATGGGTAAAAAACAATATTATACATTTTGGTGGCACTCCAAATAAAGTAACTGTTTTTGGTGAGAGTGCAGGAGCGGCGGCAGTGGGGTACCTTTTAGTATCGCCACTTTCTAAGGGCCTATTTAATGCAGCTATCATGCAAAGTGGTTCTCCGTTATGTACTTGGGCATTACATCGAAATCCAAAAATAGTATAGTCTTTAAATGTGTTAATATGTGGTCGTAAGAGTTTTTGTCAGTAAGTTATTCTGCGACAACAAAAAAAACCATTTGTTAAAATATACACGTAACCAAACGTTTATATTAAATATTAGTAGAATAAAAACTTTAAATATCAAAACGAAATGTCAACCATATAGGATAAAGTACCCAATTACTGACCGGACACCACCGGCAAAATTTTGGGGGCGGCAGAATTTCGATGTAGGAAAAAAGTCACGACATAATTATTTATAACTTACTAACTAATAGGTGATGTTTTAAGGTAAAGATTTTTTTATTTTTTTGCTTCTTAAAACTTTCTTGCGTTCATATAAGCTGGGGTAAGGTATAGCTTTGAAGTGAGGAGCTTTTTTGCTCTTCAAAATTGTTTTACAATTATATGATATACGGGCTAATAGGCTAAGGGGTCACAAAATATAAAAATTAATGGGCGGCAAAAATAAATAGCCCACAGGCGGCAAATATGTAAATCATTCGCTGCAATTTGTACTTTAAACTCTAAACTCATGGGCTTAGTCAGGATTTTGTTTAGGGAGGGGAGGCACAGAAAAACTAATATTATACCGGGTGTTTCTTAAAAGTGGTTTCCCGTTAGGTTATTTTTTTACGTTTTAGGATGGAAAAATAAAATTTAGTATATCGATATTTGACATATGTACATGTGCATTGTTTGATATAATCCCTTTTTATCACTTTCAGTTTACCCGAAAATAACTTTAATTTTTAAATTTTAAATGGCACAATTTTATCTTATTTTAATTTTATATGACATTTTGAATATAATGACACCTTACATGTCATATTTTATTACTTCTGCTTTCAAAAATTCAACGTTTTTATTTTTACTTTAAAGTACCATGATGAAGCTTAAACGGTTAAGTTTGGGTTAGGTAGCCATAAAAAAATGTAAATATAATTTTTTTATTTTTGAAACCTCCTCCAGGCTGGCTAAAACTTTGCAACATCATGTTTATGGTCATAACTTTTTTTTTTTTTTAAATTGCGATAAAAAAATTAAGGGTGTATTCCAAGCAAATTCTATGAACAAATTCTTGTATAAAAATAAGGCTGAAAATGCATTGTTTCCAAGGTACTGGGTACAAACTTAAAAAGAAAAAAACCTTAATATTTTATTAATATGTTAATTACTTCTTAATCGATGTTAATAAACTTTGGCAGAGTTATTTAAAGCTTTAATTTGAATAAATTTATAAAGTCCAGTGCTGTCACGAGTGGCACTTAAACAAATATTCCTAACGAAAAAATGTACATAATAAGGGGTACTTTTATAAAAAAAATTAAAAATTAAAAAAATAACTTTATTAAGTAATATTTATTATCATAGGGAAGAAATATATCTAACATTTTTTAAAGAATATGGCCTTCAAATGTTGTCCTTAACTGCGTCTAGCATGGTCTATTCTTAGGATCCGATTTCCGAGTGCCAAATCAATTCGTTAGAATCATTACGTTCACTCGCAGCTACTGCCGCTATATTTTCTGCACTGCGTGCTGGATGTGGTGGCTCATTTGGTCAAGAATTGGCCAATAATGAAAATTGAGTCCAAATTTTTGTGATGGTACAGGCAATAGTCTGGACCATAAATTGCCCGAAGCGCACGAAACTCCGAGAACGATGATTTTCAAGTTGAACAAGTTTTAGACGTTGTGCCGGGGGCACCCCTTATATCACTGGCTTTTGTAAAATTTTTATATTTTCCTTGAAATTATTAAAAATACAGCTTTTTGCCTTTTCAATATATAGTTTTGTATCTTGCTTAGTTTTTAAAAAAAGAAAAAATCTGCTAAGTGGCATATCCCTGAACGGCTCAATAAACATAGGAAATATTATTTTATATAATATTAACTTAAAATTCTGTAGCAACACCAACAAATGCTAATAAAAACTTTTTATATCCAGCTCTATGTTTCTTGGGTGGTTTAGGATATAGAAAAAAGAAGGAAACAAACACTAATCTAAATGGATTGCCAATGTAAAACAAAAGTTTTGTTTCAATGGCGAAAAAGACAGGTAAGTGCCCTTGGGTACCAGTCATTTTGCGTCGTCACTTCGCGTAGGTGCGAAAGGGTCTTTAGGGATTATTGGGCCTAATTTTTAAGGCGCTGTCTGAGTTTTCTGTTCGGAGTACGAGAAGCACTGTGAGGGTCGGTTAAAGCTTTTTTATAGGCTAATTTAAATAAAATATTTTTGTCGAGTTGGGGCTAAATTAGCCCTCTAATACTACAACACTTAAATTTTATTAAAATCTTTTAATGGTTATTAAATTTAATTTAAAATTTTAGTTACAATACGAAAAGAAAAAGTTTAAACCCTGTATCTTGAAAACAATGTATTTCCAAGTCTATGTGTATATGATTTTTTTTGCAAAAGCTCATAAATCTGCTTTTAAATTTTTTCCGCAATTAGGAAACATCCCATATATCATAATATATTTATCGTTGAAGAGTCCTTTTTCACGTATAAATTAACATCTCAAAAAAAAAAAAATATTGTCCATAGCTAGGGGGGACAGCTGCCTCCACCTTGCCGGTACCTGGCTACGCCCATTTCTAAACTTAATTTTAAATATTATAATATTTGATAATTATACTTTATGTGTTAAATTTAAATATATTTTTAAATATCCATTCAAATATTGCACCAAAATATAAAAGAGTAGGACACACACGCTTTAGTCCATCTCAACTGCTAGGTGGATTAAAACGTTTTATTAGTGTAGCAGAAGGCTTATAACCTACAAGTAAGTTAATTTTTGTAACAATTTCAGCTTTTTAAAATTAAAAATGCCTGTGAGTGAAAGATCATTAATAAGGCGAACAGCTATAATTTGATTTTTTTATAAAATATTATTTTTTTTTTTTTTATAATCTTTACTTTCTTTATATTTTGCAAGGACAGAATAGTTTTTCATAGTATATAGAAATTTTAATTTTCTTTAAACGTTTATTAAACTTCTCAGTTTTAAAGAAAAGCCAAATATTATTTTGTATAATATATACTGGCTTTTGTAAAATTTTTATATTTTCCTTGAAATTATTAAAAATACAGCTTTTTGCCTTTTCAATATATAGTTTTGTATCTTGCTTAGTTTTTAAAAAAGAAAAAATCTGCTAAGTGGCATATCCCTGAACGGCTCAATAAACATAGGAAATATTATTTTATATAATATTAACTTAAAATTCTGTAGCAACACCAACAAATGCTAATAAAAACTTTTTATATCCAGCTCTATGTTTCTTGGGTGGTTTAGGATATAGAAAAAAGAAGGAAACAAACACTAATCTAAATGGATTGCCAATGTAAAACAAAAGTTTTGTTTCAATGGCGAAAAGACAGGTAAGTGCCCTTGGGTACCAGTCATTTCAAATATATTTATCTGGTTTTCTAGTATTAGCAATTTACGATTAAAAAATAAAAATGGCCTTAACACCTTAGCTGGTCAGTAATTGGCTTAACCTTCTGAAACAAATTTAAAACAAAAACACGATATTAGTAGGTCTGCAGGATTATTTTTTATATTGGTAACAACTTTTACACTTGATTTTACAAATGATAAACCTTTTTAACTTTTAGGTAGCCTATGATTTGGGTATTTCAATGGGTATTACCACCAATAGCAGTGCGGAATTAATCCGATATCTAAGAAAAGTAAATATACCAAAAGCACACAAAGCTATGATTAACGTTAATTTATTGGTAAGATACATTTTTTTAATTTACTTAAACCTATGTAGATATTTAAAAAAAATAGAATTTTAATTTTTATGTTTGAAAAAATCCTAAGTTTTAAATTCATGCAATGGCAAGCGGTTTAAAAATTAGATACCTTAAAGTGGTTAGGTATTCCTTAAATAACAACTTAGTTTTTACAGAATGTTTCTAGGTTTAATTATATTACTATTTTTATTACTTTAGATTATTCGTTTATTAGCTTGTTTTGTTATTTTATGTAATACTGCAAACTATTGTTCTTTTTACATGTTATCTTTAACATGTACGGCAGTCTTTGCGCATACAACTCGAATAATTTTTATGTTATAATTTTATGTTCAAAGAGCTTTTTTAAATAATTAACTATGACAGTGTGGCTGATTTGTTGCAGTGATATGAATATTTTATTGAATTACCAAAGTAAGGTAGAGTAAAAGTAAAATTTTACAATTAATACACTATATTAGGTCAACTACCAACCAGACACAGTTTAAGAAGGAAACAAACACTAATCTGAATGGATTGCCAATGTAAAACAAAAGTTTTGTTTCAATGGTGAAAAGACAGGTAAGTGCCCTTGGGTACCAGTCAATTTGCGTCGTCACTTCGCGTAGGTGCGAAACGGTCTTTAGGGATAATTGGGCCTCATTTTTAAGGCGTTGTCTGGGTTTTCTGTTCGGAGTACAAGGAGCACTGCGAGGGTCGGTAAACCAAATACGTATTTGGCCATGGCTAAATACGCATGCGCGTAAACGCATCATTTGTTTACTGCGCTAGATCTGCTTCTAGCCACTGCGGAACCAAATGAGGGTTATCGATGGCGAAGTTTTTGTTATACACACTTAATCACAATTATAGACATAAACCTAAACAATAATTTATATTTATACTTTTATATCAATTAAATGTTATAAAAGTAAGGCATCAAATCAAAATAAGCTTTTATTAATTGCATTTTAAAAGCATAATAAAATATTGGATGTGCCTATAATGCACATTACTTTTTTATTTTTTTCTTTAGTATTTTTAAATATAACCAGTCTTAAGTATGAGTAGAACTGTTTTAATTTTTTATTAAAAAACCATATTAAAAAATTTCGTTTGATTTAAATTAAATATTTCTAATTTAATTTAAAATATCGAGATTCTGACATATACATGCCTGTCCAGATTTACATAAAATATTGGTGAAAGGGTTTAAACTAAAAATTATATAAAAATATCATCTAAGCACTTTTTTGTTAATCGGAAACTTCTATTATGCCTAGTTTATTTGTAGGTCATCCACAACTTGTGGTTTTTTAGCATCCATAACTTTACTGTCCCTATAAACCGGGGTAAGTAGTAGTAATTGTTTTTTAATAATTTTGAAAATGCATTATTGTCAACAGTATTGATTTTATAAATTTTGAATCCCTATATTATCGTCTTGGACTGATTTTCTTCTTTTTGTTAGGGTATAACAATTTCTAATATTAGGTAATTTGGTTTTTAAATTGTCATTATAATTACCTACCCAAAAAGCATAAAGAACTGTAAACAGAAAAAATAGTAAGTGGCCCTTGTATTTTATACGAGGTATCTTTGAAAGGTCTGTACACTGTGTACCGGGTGTCCACGAAATTACTAGCAAGCCTGTTATTTTTTTGAGAAGTATTGCACGATTTTGAAATTTCGGTCGGATATATGGTTGGACAGAATGCGGATTTCTGATGGTCAAATTTTATGTGGCACATGCGGTTAAATCGGAAGTACTCTTAAATTTGCTATTTAATATGAAACACACTATATGTTTTCATAAAAATTAATTTTACAGACAATTCCAAAAAAGTAAATGTACCACATTTAGGATTTAGTATCCTACCGCTGGACAACGAAACTTGTCCAATAAGTAGACGCTGATTTTGTATGCTATTTACCATGACTCGATACAGCCTCACTGATGAGTTCCTGTAAGGCAGGCGAAACCGGTCTGGGGAGAGAGTCGTGGTGGATAGCATAGAAAAGCAGGATGTTTTCTTTTAACTGTCTTTAAAGGGAGTAAAATACTTTGTAAAATACACCAAGACAGTAGGAAATTTTTTCCTTGTGCTTTAATATATATATATATATATATATATATATATATATATATATATATATATATATATATATATATATATCTATATATATATATATATATATATATATATATATATATATATATATATATATATATATATATATATATATATATATATATATATATATATATATATATATATGATATAGCCACTGAAATATAAATAAATTAAAAAAGTTAAAGGTAAATTAGTCACTTAATGCAACAAGTTCCACAGCACAAACTTTAACACCCTGTATCTTGTTAATGATTTACTTTTTGACTAAGTTAAATTGCATTACATTTTTGTATTTGGTTTTAGGTCGTGTTTCCACTTCCTGAAGTTGATATGGGCCACAAAAGTGGTTGGTGCGTGGTTTACTGTCCCCAGCTTGTAGTTTCATTTCCACCAATGCTAAAATTTTACCCCTTTTTACACAGGCGTTCTGACAATCACAAAAGAAATGCGAGTAACAAATGCGAATGCAAAATGCTAGCTTCTTGGTACTGTTTTGTACAGACCTTTTAGAGTTATAGTTTGTCAAAGATATAAAAAGTTTCTTGGTAAATTAATCTTTTAACGCTTTATCTTATAGGATTGCACGATTGGTAGAATTTATTCTTTTAAAGATAAGTTAATTTCATTTATAAAGTTGGTGAGTAAAATTTAAAACCAATATATTTAATAGTTTGTCTGATTAATATTGGTAATATTTTTACGTAGAATGTAATAAAAACACAAATTTTTTACTTTGTTATTTTGTCACATATTTTATATTGCTTTTTTTGCGTTACTGCAGTTTCGACATACTATGTCATTTTCAAACGACTTTTTAAAAGTGAATGAATTACAAACAAGTGCATAAATTTATACCTTATTTCTATCTCTATTGTTACAAGTATACTGCTATAATAAACTTTTTACAGTTAGTCGAAAATATTAAATAATTGGGAATTATTTGTCTGTTTGCAGATTAAGAAAATTTACATTACTATTTTTATTGTGTTTAAAAATATTAGAGAACATAGAAATTTATAAACACAATAAAAATAGTAATGTAAATCTTCTTAATCTGCAAACAGACATAAAAATTCCCAATTATTTAATATTTTCGACTAACTGTAAAAGTTTATTATAGCAGTATACTTGTAACAATAGAGATAGAACCTAACAATTGTAAAGGATAAACCAGATGTTAAATTTACGGTATAAGGTATAAATTTATGCACTTTTTTGTAATTCATTCACTTTTAAAAAGTCGTTTGAAAATGACGTAGTATGTCGAAACTGCAGTAACGCAAAAAAGCAATATAAAATATGTGACAAAATAACAAAGTAAAAATTTGTGTTTTTATTACATTCTACGTAAAAATGTATTGTCACAAAGTAACGGACTACTCAATAGATTCTTGGTAATATTTATTTTTTGCCTTTATCATTATATATACTAAGGTTTTTTTAGGCTACGCATAATGAATTTTACCAACAAAGAAATTTAGGGAATATAAAGAATTTCTAAATTAAATATGTTATTATTAGTATTAATAATATTGTTTTTCGTTCTTTTAATACCGACATATTTAAATATATGTTTTTTTGTGTTGACTTTAAATTTGTTTTTAAATTAATATAATGGTGGCTCATAATTGCTTTAATTTTATATTTTTGTGTGTGTTTATGTGTAAATACTACTACTACTCGTACTTCTAGACACAAAATTATTTTAAATTGATTGAAACAAAAGAAATTTACCGACCTACTCTCTTTATACAAAATTAACAGTGCTTTCTAATAACTACTTCTATTCATTTTTATGTACCTTTACAAAAACATTTTCTTACTCAGTTTGATTCAAATGATCTTTCTTCACATTTAGGACTCTTATATTAAAGGCTTAATTTTTGGGGTCTTGTTAGTTTAACAATAAAATTAAATAAAAATACACAAGGTTATACCCTGATAAATTTATTTAAACTAAAACAAACTAAATGTTTTTTTACTTTCTCGGTTAATAAATATTTAATATTAAATTAAAGTCAAAAATGCGTTAAAAAGCTGAAAAATGCACTGACACTATACGTTATACATAGTTTTTGACTTTATATCTTTATTCAGTAGTATTAAATATACACACTAAGTAAATAAAAAAGTCCATTTGCAGTCCGGCGACATCTAATATTTGTTAACATCCTGTATTAAACTTTTTATGATTGTATTATGATATTTATCTACTACTTTTTCAGGTTTAATTAAATTTAAAAATGTTAGACTAAATAATTATGATTAATACGTAGTGGTAGGACATGTTACTTTTTTTGCAATCATATTATAATTGAAAAACAAAGTAACATTCAACGAGTTTTTACATTGACTATACCATTTTTAAATATTTTAGATTGGAAGAAGTAATATATTTTAAATACCAAGGCAATTTTATTTTGTTTTAGAATTTTGGCGAATCATTTCAAAATGGTGGCCCCTTTGGACCTGTGATAGAATCGGACCATAAAAATGCATTTTTAACCAAAGATATGCTTAAAGCCTTTAGGAATGGGGATGTGGTTAAGGTACCTATTTTGATGGGCATAAATTCCCAGGAAAGCAAGTTTTTACCTCATGTAAGAAGATACATAACTTACTAATAAAGTTAAAAAACAAAAATAAAAACTTTGTATTTAAAATATTAATGGTTTGTTGCTTCAATAAGTAAACATCAATGCAATATTTTAAGCATTCCTTGCTAGATTACTAAGTTGTTACAATAAGTTTAATAAACAATCAAAATATATTTTAAAATAATAATTATTATTATTATAAGGGTTAATTAATTATTCCGGAAAATTATTCAAAACAAAACTAAATTAAAATACCTAACAGCGTACTTTTTATTAGATGTTTTATATAATTTGTGATAACTTAATGATATTTTACTACCACTTTCTTATTAAAGTATATAAAAATACAGGATTACCCAATGGTGTCAGGAAGACTGATATATTTCTGCTTTTTAACGAGACATAATAATAAGTTTTATACAAAAGTTGTAAGTTTTGTAAGTTTTTAAAAGTAAATTTGTTGAAAATTTTTTTGGTGTAAACAGAGTGTCTAAAAAGATTAATTACTGTAAAGTTTGCATTTTTCTTTTTTAAACTGTAACCCTAATTTTTTTCCCAAAATTAAATTAAGCACAAAGTACGTTAATTTTATTTTGACCTCATTTAAAATGTTGTTACGGTATTTAAAATTACCTACAATTTTTGGTGAGAACAGAATACCTAAACATTTACTTAAAAAATATTAGTGATACAAAGCTGACTGTTTAAAGAATATGGAATCGGAATAAATTATCAAGAAATTTTTTATCACATCTCATACACGGTATTTTTATAGGGTTATCTTAATATTTAAAATGTTGTATATATTTTTTTTAAAGCAGGCCTTGCATTGTGGTTTGTTTATAGATTTTAGGAATACAACAGGGATAACTGTCTTTACCTTTCCTTAATAAAAAATGTAAAACTTTTAAGATATTTGGGATTTTTGAATAATTCATAAGGAAAACATATATGAGAAGCTCCAAATCAAAACGCAGTTTTAGATTAAACACAATTTTATGAATATCTTACAATTTTTACTTTACGTTTCATTATGTATGTTTAAAAAGTCTTTTGGTTAAAATATATCATCTTATAAACATTTAAATTAAACATATTTTGTTTAAAAAACTTTTTGAAACTTATAAATAGAAAACTCGTTAAAATAAAGAGGTATTCTAAAAGTTGTGTTCTATTAAAAACTGCGTTTTGATTTGGACCTTCCCATAAAGTTTTTCATATAGCGCAAATTTTTATACCAATATAACACCCTGTGTGCTTTTTAATATTTTTTAAATTTAATATTTTTTATGGCAGTTTTTACGGGCCGGATTAAATGCAACATATTAAGCTTGATATATGCATGCAAGTATGCATGAAAAATACATAAAATAATGTACGAAAACAACAAGAATATGCAACAATAAGTGGTATGTTTTGGGAACCAAAAAAACACTAAATTGAATTTTTCTCATTTCTAGTCAGCATACAATAAATTTTAAATTATCCCTTGATATTTAATAATAGCATTGTTTAAAAACAAATAATAAGTAAAGTAACAATATTTAATATTTTTGTTATCAAGTATTGTTTCAAATAATTAGTAGTAAGGGTATTTAAAATATTTTCCAACTAGAAAATAAAAAAAAAAATAAAATTAGGCTATTTGCAACGTTGAAACTGACAATTTAGTGCATAATGGCATAATAAAGTTTTGCTTGCTGTTGTCGCAGTTAACATTTAATTTTTTGCAGTTAACATTTAATTTTTAAAATAACTTTTATTGTTTCGTGGACAATGGGAATACAAAATTAAAAAATAATTTGTCTTTAATTATTAAGTGTTTAAGTGGTTGCCATCATAAATTTCTTTGAAAATTTTGCAATGAAGCAAAACGTGCAAAGTCGGTTTTAGTTTCTCTGCAGTTCAAGTCTTAATAACAAAGAACTTACGTTTTGTGGCTTTACACAAAGTTTTTCGAAACGGACAGTTATCCTCCTTATTGTTATTTAGGTTGTTAAAAAATGATGCTTAATTATTTTTTGTAAGATTTAATGCCTAAGCAGGTAATTTCTGTAAAAATTCTGTTTTAATTTAATCTTGGTACTTATTTTTACTGTCTATTTGAACCAATTGCAACTTGTTTGAATTTTTATAATTTCTGACATATCTTGCCTTTGGTTATAATAGAAAAAGAAGTACAGCAGTAGGCGAGCGAGACGATCTTTCGTTGCTTTTATTTTATTATTGTAGCTACCAAAACAAAAGATGCGCAGCTAGTAAATGGGCCGCGCTTGAAAAATATTATTATCTTTTATATGTGACGTTTCGTTTTCGGGAGTCTATTAATAATTTTTTTTTATACGGTTCTGATATTCTAATATTTAAATTTCAGTTTCAATGATTTATCCTTTATTGTGGCTTAATCTTAATACGGACCTGTAGTTACAGATACTTAATTAAAATATTAAACAATACATTTAAAATTCATCAGGTACTTTATTAAATAACAAGCATCCTATCAAAAATCTCTAAATATCACTTAGCAACATTTTTTAAATATAACGAATATACACAATTTATCTTAGTATGTAGTGAATTAGTCTACAAACTGGCTACGAAAATTAAAAATGATAAGGTGAAGTAAAAATGATAATATAAAAACCTTCATTATCTATTGTATAGCACTTAAAGCTAGAAGTCGCTCCCGAGGCGAAACGTGTGGGCGGGCGGCCAAACGTGTAAATTTTTAACATGAATAAAATTAAAAGGTGCAGTTTTGAAAATTTGTAGTTTCATAGTTTTACCAATAAAAACAGGGTAAAATTATTGCCATAAGTCTGGATCGAGGCTTATACGTCCCCAGAAGTTATTAAAGTTGTAAATAAACTATTGAACATAAATGACAATTTGTTTTTATATTATTTATTGCCCAAAAAAGCTAAATGCAAATTGCCAAAAGTCTAACTGATGACTAAGTATAGAAAAGCTAATTAAATCTTTGCGAGTTTTTGAACTGAAAACAATAGTTTTTAAATTGAAATGACAAGGTGCAGTTGTGCAAATCGATATTTAATATTACTTACAGTTTAAAAAAGCAGTGCATGTAATGACAGAACCCTAAATAGTGGTTAACTAAATAGACAATAAGAAATTTAGTTAAACATTATTGAAGCGATAGAACGAATTAATTATTAAAAAATAAAATATTGGAGACTGCCAATAAAAAATGCACCTATGCGTCTGAGGTGAAAGCAATTACAATTTTTTAAGAGTGTCACCTCACTTTTCTCGATTCTCTACGCGAATCTTACCGACTATTGTCAAAAATCTTTAGTCTATAGGTTTTTGGCGTCATAACAGACAGACAGTTGCCAAATTTTGATTATTTCCTCCTAAATAACTTTCAAAAATGCGCAAATTCTCTATTAAACAACCACCATTTTTTTCTTGTCAATATTTAAAAAATGTACTCGTCTGCGATAAGAGCAATCGATTTTTTCAAAAGAGCAAACTCTTTTCCATTTTATATCCCATATATATTATATACACATTAGTTTTTCGAAAATCGAAAAATGTGATGGAGTTTCTCTGATGTTTGAGAATTAGGACCCTACGCGCTATACAATGGATAATGAAGGTTTTTATATAATTATTTTTACTGCACCTTATCATTTTCAATTTTCGTAGCCAGCTCTCCGTCTAAATGTTTTACAAGACACAGGATGTCAAAATTTCATTTAATTCTTTGAGTATTTTTAAATCAATTATTATTATTATTTTGATTAAGGGATTTTTATTTAAAATGTTTTTCTTTGGGTAAAGACTCAAAATTTGCCGGCTATTATTTTGTAAAAATGTAAAGACAGCCACCTGCAGTTTTCTGTTATGTTTACAATGTTATAATTTTTTGTCACGTTATAGTATAAGTGTTGTATAGAAAATAGTATTTTTTCTGTATGCAAAGATATAGTCATTATGGCTATCAGTTACCGCTTTAAAGATGTTTTGAAATAAACTCTTTATTTTTTACACTTTCTTTATTGCACATCACCATTTACACCCCCATCCCGCACACGATCAATTTTTGGGGTAAGCTAAATAGCATTAGATTGCTATATTTTGGTTTAAGGAATTGGTAGTGATACTTTTTTTTAAATCAAAGGGTAAAAATATTCGTATTTGTTTTTATTAAAAAAATATATAAAATTTTGCCTTATTATAAATTTAAAATAATGGAAAAAAATAAAAAAATATATATTGTTTTTAGTGATACCCCTGGCACGTCCCATTTTCTTTTATATGATGTAAGCCCTAGTTACCTTGTGCGTGAAGCAATGAATATTAAATCACATAAGGATAAAAGAACTGTTGGAAAAAAATAAGGCAATACTATTTTAAATCTGACGGATTTATTAGCGGAACAGAAGTAGAATATGCCGAGGTAAGTAATTGCTTTTTTTAATCGAAATGAAACATACGTTTATACGTTTTACTTAATAAATTTAGTAAGTATTACAAGTTTTTTGACCAAAAAACTTTTAGCATCTGCCAGTAGCGGTTTGACACCACGCCATATACTTTGTTCAAAAGCAAGGGTGCACTTGCAACCCCTGGCTTTTGGACAGTAACAGAAAAAAATATAAAAGGTACGTTTTGTTAATAATTATAAGGTAAAAGCAAGTTTTAATTGCTCTTTAAAAGTTTTTGTACCTACTTGGCTTTTATATGTGCGCGGCGCGGTATAGAAATACGAGAGAAAATATACAAAGAGTACTTTTTAAAGATGAAGACTTTTTTTTTGGCCTCCTTGGTCTTCAAAATTTTTTGCACCCTCGTGGAAGTCATCCTGCCGGAACCGATAATTGATTAACAATGAAATTAAAAATAAACCTTTTTTTAAACATGGGTAAATATTGTGCCAACAATTTGGTTTATATTTGTGGTCACTACCAAATGGTTTATACGGATAAAGAAACCGGTAAGACAAAATGTTTTTATCCAGCTAGCTATTTTATTACGGTCTGTTCGGGACCGGTAACGTAGCTCTGAATAGTGTAAAACGAGAAGAAAATAATAGTTTTCAAACAAAAGTCTTTAATTTTTTTATAATATTCAGCACAACCAAACTTCGAATAGCACACCTAGGATAAAGACTTAGCAAAATAAAAAACATATTGAATGAGTTGGTATCCAAGACCGTTTGGCTAATATACATAAAATATTATAAAAAATTAATTTAACCCAAGGATTATTTTTTTCGATTTTCCCTCGAATAGACTATATTTATGAAATATGTGCTTTATTTTCGACAAAATAAACCAATTTAAAATTTAATCGACACACGTGTAAACATTTCTTTATTTAAAGTTTATACAGTGGTAAAAGTGTTACCAATCAAACCTTTTTAAATACTGTCACCAACACTTTTTACTTGATACAATTAATAACTATTTTATTAAGGTGTACAAAGTAATAGTCAAATATATTTCTATTTATGTCCTAAACGTTATTTTAAATAACATAATGCTATACTTTTAAAATCCTTTTTATTGATCCAAAGATTAATCTCTAACCATGTCCGCGTATTAAAATTTTGTGTTGGGCCAGTATTACATCAATTCTGTAAACTTTAATCAATAGGCCCCAGCCTTTTCCGGAATTGAATATTTCACAGTCAATATAATAGTAGGTGAGCCCACGATGCTAAAGGGGGATTTTCTAGAGCATCATAGAGACCTATTGGGTTGCAAAGCTTAGATGATAAGAAGAAAAAAATGTATACCTTTTCATCGGTGGGGAAGTAACTATAGACTTTTAAATATGTCAAAAAAAAGTAAAATAGACACTATTTAGCATGTAATTAACTTACCCTATTTTAATCTGACGCGCTCGACAATTTCTGATGGATATATTTTTGTTTTTATGATCGGCGCTGTATACGGGGCTCATATTTGGTGGAGGTACTTAACCGGATAGGCTTTCCTGCCATTAGTACATTATACAGGGTGCCCAGAAACTTAACAGACATACTTTAAGAGGTAATTTTACAATGAAAAATTAAAAACAAACATTATATGAACATATGTCTAAACAGCTTAGTTTTTGAACTACGGGGTATTAAAATTAAAAATAAAAAATTTCGTTTTTTAATTATATCTTTTAAAGCAAGTAAAATATTTTTAAAAAATTTGTAAGAGGTCTCCCATGCATGTTGGATTTAACATGCCAGAAAAAAATAAATTTGTCGTCCATAAGGAGTTTAGAAATAGTCTTTTTAAGACAGAAATGGTACGCCACTGTATTTTTCTATAATAAAAATATTTTTTGAATCCCTGTTTAGTTTAAATCAAATTTAATCTTCAGACTTTCTTTTTTTAATGAACGGTTTTTGCATAAAAACACAAAAACCATTTTGGCATGG
The DNA here is from genome assembly GCA_014170235.1 of Listronotus bonariensis. Taxonomy (NCBI): domain Eukaryota; kingdom Metazoa; phylum Arthropoda; class Insecta; order Coleoptera; family Curculionidae; genus Listronotus; species Listronotus bonariensis. The sequence continues at coordinate 43,793 of JACEGR010002313.1, read as the reverse complement.
TCAATTCGTATTGCTAATATCAAATTCTACAGTAAAAAATAACCTTTGTTATTTATTCTTTAATTATTAGATTGGTATTTGACCATGCCAAGAAATGGTTTCTATGTATTTACGCGAAAACATTACATCAAACAAAAAAGTAAAGAATTTCATTTCAATCAGATTTGTTCTAAACTAAACAGGGATTCAAAAAATATTTTGATTAAAAAAATGCAGTGACGTACCATTTTTCTAAACTTTTATGGACGACACTAATAAACTTTTTTTTCTATTATGTCAAAAAATGTCTTTGGATTCATGAAATATGTTATGGTTTTTTTAAATATCTTAATTGGTATAAAGGTTTGAATAAAAAAACGTTTTTTGTTTTTTTAGTTTATGAGTGATGACCTCTTTGTTCGACCAATTATGAAAACAGCACAATTACTTGCAAAGTATGTTCCAGTTTATTTTTACGTTTACGACTTTGAAGGAAGTATTGGAAAATGGTGGGTAAATTTTACCGCCAAGGAAAGTAAAACAAGTAAGTCGCAATTTATACTTTTTCATGGCCCTCCTCGTTCCTGACATACAGGGCAAATTTTTTTCCATTTTCGTACTTCCCTCATATTTCAGTTCTCTTGTAAGTGACGACAAAAGTAAAACTGATATTAATAGATATTTTTACGTGGAGTTTAGTGATGTAGTAAATTTTTTTAAAATATCATATTTTCGAGATATGAACCAAACATATGATTTTTAAATAAAACACCCTGTATATTTTTATTTATTAAATTATAGCAGATAAGAGCTTTTTAAAAATAATAATAATAATTCTTAATAGTTATTTTATATTATTATTGTTTTTAATTTTAAAGATTAGAGGAAGATCCGGAAAGTGATTTCGGACGACGAATTTGGACAGGAAGTGGGATCCCGGAAAAGGCAAGGGAATTTGCCGGGATGCCAGGACGCGAGGAAGGGTTTTAGGGTAGGTTCTGACGTATCCCCGGACGGGGGAATCTTTCGGCCAGTCGGCACGTCCGTAGGAGACGGAAGGAGCGAGAAAGCAAAAAAAAGTAATAAAAGCTAAAGAAGGAAAAAGTAATAGGAACTGGAGCTTCAGGACTGCCGAGCCTGAAGTAAACGGGAACAGAAGGAGGAGAGGTGGTGGAGTGCCTCCAGCAAAGAAGTAAAGTCAAGGGAACTTGGCATCCCGCAGGATAGTCGGGATACAGATTATTTGCCGATAGCCCGAAGGCTAGACCGAACCTACAGGAGCTGCATCACGCGAGCATGTGTCCCTGGGGAAGTAAGAGCCAGAGGCAAGTTTAAATAGAGTTGCCAGCTATCTAGGGAGTAGGACAGGACCCAGGGAGAGCAAGTACGCCAGTTACAATACGGGCCGAAGGAATGATGTTTTTAAAAACAATTTTTCTTGAGAAAAACACTTTTATTTTTCACCAAACTCGAAAATTGTAACAAAATTTATTTTTAGGGGAACGGGAACGAAAACTAAAGTTACAACAGTTTAGACTCAAGTAACAGAAGTGTAATAAAATATTATTTCTAGCTATATTTCTAAACTTTCTTATCTCTATTTCTAGGAGTGGCAATTAATGCTTATAAAGTAAGTTTACAGGATGTAACTCGCCAGCGTGCGTTTTGGGGAAGAAGAAACATACACGGCAAATGACTAAAAGTTATGGGGTGAACGAGTAAACATACTTTTTATAAAAATTAAATTAATAATCTTGCAAAAATATTCATATGGGTAAAAAATAATATTATAAGGCACGCTCCAATATTTGCATTTTAATACTCAAGTTAAAATAAAGGATATATTTTTAGCGACATCAACTAAATAAAGTTTTAATTTTAGTTTATCTTATACTTAACTTACTTTTTTATTTTTATAAACCAGGATAGTTACAACGCTATTTTATACTGCATGTAAACTTCTTACTATATGAGAAACTTTTTAACTTGAAAAAAATACCTTTTCATTAAAATTCTTGCTTAATAAGAAAATGCATTAATTAATTGTCTAACTGCGGTACAAAACTTAAACAAGTTGTTTTCTATGTCATTTTATGAAAAAATATCCTATAAATACATGGTCCCCTCTAAAGTTTCGTACCTCAGGAAATAACCTCTGCATTAATTTGAAAATGGGTCCTTTTTAAGCCACCCTGTACATCCAACATACAAATATTTTTGTATGTTGGATGTACATTAATAATTAAAAAAATATCCATTTTCTAAGAACTTTTAGAGACACGCTGTTTATATTTTTTGTTAAATATATTTTCACTTACTTTAAATAGAATATGTAATTTTAGTTACAGGAGTGGCACATGCAACGGAAGTATGGTATTTATGGCGAACAAAACTAAACCAGCTGGACTTTTCAACTTTTAATGAAAAGCTTACGTCCCAGCGACTTGTCAGATTGTGGACCAATTTTGCAAAATTAGGGTAAATATGCGTACTAGCAAAGACAATTAAAGCGAATAATTGCCTTTGTTACTAGGCAATATTATTTATTGTATAAACCAGGGCTGGCCAGAGGTGTGAGCCGGTGAGGCGACTGCTTTAGGCGGCATGTTTACAGGGACGGCAAAATGATCCTTTTCAAAGGAAAGTTAAATTTTAAAATAAAAAAAAATAAAAAGTAGTGCGAATTTAAAGGTTGGGGCATATTTTTTGCTCTTCAAAAATCTTGAACCGCGGATTTTTATTTCCTTTCAGGGGTGGCAAAATTCTAGCAAATATTATTTTGAAATATAAATATCAATAATTAAATAAACAAAAAATTACAGGGTTCCAAACTATATTAGCAATAGTTAGTTATGTAAACCCTTCTTTCAAAAAATATAAGAAACTTTTTAATTAAAACATTATTTAGAAACAAAAGTTATGCACAAATATCAATTATCTTATTTCTTAAGGTCTTAATTTAATAATTATTTTAAACATTAGTGCTAAAATTTAGGAACTAATTATTATAATTTTCCAAAAACAATCAAACTAGTGCAAGATATCAGAAAAGTATAGAGGAGAAAACAGTTAGGTAATGGGATCGGCCACCTAAATATTTGAATTACAAAATAGTAGCGTCCGATTAAAAGTTAAAGGACCCATAAAAAAAACTTATTTTATGCATAGAAATTAAAACAAATTTGAAGTTGCGACTTTATTATCCTTATATACAACACGCGTTAAAAAAACAAATATCAAATTTTAAACACCCTGTATATGGATTAAAAATAAAGCTAAAAAAATGTTGCAGAATTTTTTTTAAATTCCTCGTGACCAATTTTAAAGAGCATGTTTTCGCCAGGGCGTAGCTACCGCCATATCAGCCATATTAATGATACGGGGCCCCCGTGCTGTAGGGGCTCCCAAATGTGTGTAAGCAAAAATTGGTGGTACAAAACTATCAAATTGTCGCTTAAAAGAAACAATGCTTTTAAAAAGTGGGAACCTTTTTTTTTGGGGACTCCTAACTCATTGTTTTACGGGGCCTCTCCAAGGCACGCTTTGCCACTGGTCTGCTAAATTGGGTGTTTGCACATTGAAAATATTAATACGTAAAAACGTAATAAAGACAAAAGATATTATCTTTTTAGTTAATATACAAAGCAGCAATATTTAATAATCTAAGTTTGCTAGAGCTTGGGATTATAAGAAAAGAAACTAAAAAAAACATATTTTTTGGCTTTCTTTTTAACCACAGGGTAACAGCTCTTTTATTACGTATTATGTACTGCATACCATTGCAACTTTAACAACGTTTTCTAATATAGTTTGGAATTGTACAACTTTTGATTTAAAAAAATCTTCTGGGGCATAATAAATAAAATAGTTTTCCAATGTTATACACTTACTTAAACACACTGTATATTTAAACAACACATTTTGTTAATTTAAATTTGTAATACACCGTATAAAAAATAAGATTTAACAGGTTTTATAATATTAAATTTAAAATATTACTTGGTATTTTAGCTTCTCCTATTTAAGAGGCTAACGACACTCCATAACTAATGTGTTGAATTTAGAAATGTTTTTTTCGGGAAAAATTTAATATTCCCGGGGATCCTGTTTCCAAAATAAAAAATTATTACCGCCAAAAAAGTTGAACAGCAAAAAAACGTTTAAAAACCAAACAAACAACTCTTCTGAGATAACATTCATACCTATTATATTTTTTTTGGTACCGTACTTTTTATAAAATTTTGCTGCTAAAAAAAAGCAATAATAAAAATGGCCATTAGCCATTTAAGGTGAACAAAAATGGCAAATTTAATGTAGTGAATTTCTCTGGGGAGATTATTCCCCCGGGCCACCCTTTGATTTCAACGCTGATAACGCTACAGCGTGTCTTTCCGAAGTTCTTACCGAATGGGTCATTTAATAATTATTAACTTTACAAAAAAAAGTGCTCTATACCAAAAAGTCCTGCTTGGTGAAAATACATTTTTACTTGTAACCCACTAGTGCTTAACTTATTTCCCGAAATTTAAGGCCAACAATATTTTGAAATTTTATATATTAAAATATTCGTGACCAAGAAAAATTTCCCCATATTAATTTAAGCACCCATGGTATTCAGTAGAAAATTTCACACCAAATTGGTTTTTAGTAATATTATTTTAAATTTTATGTTTGCGCCTTTGACACGAGCTTTAAAAATTTACCATCAAATAATTATTTTTTTATCAATTGTAGTTGCAAATCTATATATAATTTTAGAGTATATAATTGTTTATTCTTTTATAATATATTAAATTTATATTACTAGAGTTCATAAAAAAAAGTACATTTTGATTTTTTTAGACTTTGCCTACTTTTCGTTTCATTTTTAATTACTCCAGCTACTTAAGTCCTAAAGATATTATTATTATTATTTACTATATATATTTACCTAACTGTAGTTGTACACAAATGTCATTTAGGGACTTAAAAACCTGTATATCTCTTTCACAATATTATTATAGTACGTTCTAAGATACTCACAACTGGTAGAAAATACAATTTTCTTTCATTTATTCTATATAAATGACAGGCATGAGGTAAAAACAATTTTTTTCCGTGAAGCAAAAAAATTTGACATTGTATCTCTGTTAACAGGTACTAAAATGTGACTTTTCATAAAATTACTTTTTTCCCGTGGGAAAACAGAAGAAAATTGTTGTATTATACACAGGCAAAATTTTTGATTTTAGCCCTCGGTTTTTATAACATAACTTCGAGCTAAAATCTAAGCTTTTTACCATAGTATAATAAATAACCATATATAATTATGTCGGAAAACTTCCACTATAATTCGCTTCAGGGTACCCCAGGAAAAAAAAATTCCGATAAATACATGAAGTGTCATAGCAACGTAAGTATAATTACATATTTGATTGGTCAAAAAATGGTTGTATGGAATTTTCACATTAATATTTGTATGTTTAATATACAGGATAGCTTTAGAAAGGGCCTTTTTTAAATTAATAAAAGACGTCCCGTCGGTCAGTTATATTTTTAAAAACTTATAAGTGTAAATACTTGCGATGAATAAAATTTTAACAATAGTAAGAAGATAAATATTAAGTTTTTTTTTTATTTATGTAAAATATTCATAAACGACACGTCAAAATTCAAATAAAAATATCAACAAAAAAGCTTAACAGCGCTGTGCAAAAATCAAAAACCCAAATTGTTGTGCTTCTGTCAGTATGTTACAAATGTCAAAATTTGAAAGCTCATAGTTTGTTACTATGATTTAGAATGCAGATACCAAAAAACTTTTACTTTTCGTCATAAAAACGTTGGATTGTTCTTCAGAATTCCAAAATTTATACATACGGGGTCGGCTCGGGACAGGGACAGACGAACACACTTTACACCAAATTTTTAGAAATATTGAAGACACACCATTTTGTTGTGGTTCTGTCAGTATGTCACAAATGTCAAAATTTGAAAGCTCTTAGTTTGTTACTATGGTTTAGAATGCAGATACCAAAAAAAACCTTTTCTTTTCGTCATAAAAAGTTGGAATTTTTTTCGGAATTCAAAATTTATACATACGCGATCGGCTCGGGACAGGGACAGACGAACACACTTTACACCAAAATTTTTAGAAATATTGAAGACATACCATTTTTACTCTTAGGCTGTTCAAAATGAAGGTGGGGCGTGATATATTTTTCTAATTTTCGCATTGCGCGTATGCAGTCAGATAGGTACTCAAAAGTATAAATATTTTTGCTTAAAAAATGGTTCACTACAAATAAAAAAACTTGTTTAAAGCTACCCCGTACATACAACATACAAATATTGTTGTGGAAATTTATTTTTATCAAGCAGGAGTTTTTACAGGAATGCACTTTTTTCGTAGAGTCAATAATAAAAGTTTTCCAGTTGGTAAGAACTTTCAAAGAATAGGAAAAATATTTTTAAAATTACACTTTTAGTCCCTGGGCCAGGAATGAAATGGACTTCATAATAAGAATATTTTAAAAACCTTTTAGGCGGCTTTCTTTTTGACAAGTCTACCACGAATATTCATACCGACATATATAAAAGCGGCATTTAAACTCAGCCTGTCACTGTCATCCTCATGTTTCGGGTGTCGGACTGGGCAAACGCGTCACTTTTTCACAAGATAACCACAATGTGCTACATGCAATTTTTAAACATTGTGCCAAAAATCTTAAGGGTTACAGTCACGAAACCCACTTAGTCCGGTACCCGAAACATATGTTTATGCTTTATGGTTTCATGACTGTAACCCTTACCATTTTTGGCACAATGTTTAAAAATTGCATATAAAATATTGTGGTAAACTTGTCCGACAAAATGTGACACGTTTGTCCAGTCCGACAACCGAAACATTTAACATTGACAGGCTGGGTTAAAGCGCCGCTTTGATATATAGCGGTATGAATATTCGTGGTAGAGACGTAAAAGAATGTTTAAAAGTGTACTTATTTATTCGTTTATTTTATTACTGGGACAAGCACTAATTATATCATATGATAATTTTGATAATTTGTTGTATCATTTCAGATGCAGCAAAAGTTAATACGACGTACTGTATTCTTTTTACTTTTTAGGAATCCTACACCAGGGAGGGATAACCTATTAGCTAATTTGACATGGCCAAAAGTAAATGGAGCTCAAGTAAACTACTTGTATATTGGCAACGATTTAAAAATAGACAAAAATTTTAAAGAAAGGAGTATAAAATTTTGGGAAAGTTTGTACAAAAATTATTCCAAAGGGCCCTATGAGACTTATTAATATTTCTAACTGTATTTTTAATAATATTATTGTTAGGCAACTTATCATAAAAAATATAGTACCCTATATTAGGGTGTAAAGATTTTCTTAAACAAAATATTAACAAAATTTTTAAATAAAATTTGTTAACTAAGTTATTTTAAAGGTAAAACAAATAATATTTTTTTCCACGACCTTTAAAAAAATGCGGTTTTTTAATCGCTAACATGAAGCTAAAGTACTCCACTCTAATACACTACATGAAGTTTTAAAAAGTAAGTTTTTAACACTTCAAGCTTTTTCACACTTTGAATTAGTGTTTTGTTTCAATGTCCACTACAATAAACCTAAATACTAAATTATGCAATGTAACTGTAAACGCGACATCAACTGAACCAAACGGTCAAGTTACTTTTGATTTCGTCAATTTTCTTTAACTTCATGTGCCAATAGTTTTAAAATTTAACAGTTTGCCAATAAATTTAATAGAAATTATTAAAAATTAATAGTAATAATGAATTTGGATGACTTATAAAAATTAAAAGGAATTTATACTGTTTTAGTATTATTTCTACAAAAAGTAAGTACATGGGTACAATATTTTTAAATTAAATAATAAAAGCATAGTAATGAGGGGGATAATTGTCTCTTAAAAAATAATGAGGCTATGATTTTTTGTTTTGCAATATAATGGCTGTGCTGCAAAAATTAAATTTAATAAGTTTAGATAAATAAAACATGTATAAAATGGTATTTTGGGAAATTTTTATACCGTCGTGGAAAAAATATAGCATGTAACACATGCATAAAGTATTTTTTTTTACTCATGAGATTGCCGCACTTCCTATTCGTTAAAAAAGTATCACTTTATGCACCTGTTATATAGATTACTATTTTCACTGCTAACCTGAAGAATTGCTATTTTTACTCCATTGCCCAAACGAGAATTCTAGTATTTCTTACCCTAGGTAAATAATAATAATAATAATAAAAATAAATTGGGTTAATGTTGAAATAACTCTTATATCTAAATTTGACACATGCCAAATGTTTACATAAATAAAAGTCAACCTGATTAGAAACACGCTCCAGTCAAAGTCTACGTAATAATGAACCTCCGCACTCTCCCATGTCGATCCTTACGCTTTCCCCGTGCCGCTCGTTCCCCGTGGTGCAAGTTTGCGCTCCGAGGCTAATACAGGAGACATTTGGAAAGTGTTACTCGTAAATACCAAAATTTTCTATAGGTTGGCTTAGCTTATTAGAAGGTGAAAGTAAAATTAAAATGTCTGTGCGGTATTGTTCAGTGAACAATTGTATTTCAGCGCGAGGTCGTGGTTTAGGGTTTTCTGGTGTTTAAAAAAGTAATTATTTATTAAACCGCATGTCGGCTTAAAACGATTAAAAAAAAGCACAACATTTGATCATCATAATCTTACATTAAATATAGGTTTTCAATTGTAGGTAAATTAAATTTGTTTTATAAAGAAATACGTAATGCTTTATCTTGTTAAATAGTAATTCTAAAAAATCTTTTAATTTTTTATTTTGCTGGGACATAATGTTTACCAATATTTATTCAAAATTAATAAAATAATTTCAGAGTATGTGGCGGGATTTTTGTACCTATAAAAAGCGATAAATCTCCCACAACCGGACGATGGGCTGAAAGAAACAAGTATGTAAAGTTAAGACCATATTTATTTTATTCTGAAAGCGATTCCGGCAAGTACACAAAAAATGATAAAGTTAACAAACTTTTTCGAAGCACATAGCCTCTAACAGAGCCTGATTGCACATTTTTTAGATAAATAAATAAAAATATTGCAAAATCACGTATCACGTACTTAAAAACACCCTCTTTTTTGTCTCTGACCTGCTATAAAATTGTGGCACGTGGCGTAGTCGTCGGGTTAAATATTTTCTGCTGCAATAAATCATTGTTCACAAAAGGGTTTATTTGCTTTATCATTTTTATGTACTTGGCAGCATCGCTTTCAGAATGAAATAAATATGGTCTTAACTTTATACAATTAAGTAACAACATTAGAAACAATAAAACATAATTTTCGTTGGTTAGAGTCATTTAGTTAAATTTATTCTGGCATAGTTTTATTTTTAGGGGTATAAGAGAATATACCTGGTTTTTGTTAAAGTACTTATATTTTTTATATATTGTATATTCTTTAAACCAGCCATACTCAAAGTGTGCCCCTTGAAGCCCTGGGGCTCCGCAAAGCATTTGTAGAGGCTCCGCGAGAGTACTAGTAATAATGAAAAAAAAAAAATGCGCAAAGCGGCTGATTGTAGCTCAACCATTGTATCCTGCATAGCGACAGGCACTTGCGAAGTGCAAGAAAATTACGCCAAATCTGAAATTGATTCTGGATAAAGCTGTTAAAATAATTAATTAGGTTGATGGCTATGTCCTGGTAACTTTGACGCGGGTATTTCAGCTTGGAGCTGAGCTGCAAACTTTTTTACAGGTATTTCCTTTAATTTGAAAGACCATTTGCATGATAAAATATGGTTGATCCGGCTGTCTTCTATGGCAGATATATTTTAAAATCTGAACGAAATAAATTTATCATTACAAGTCAAAAAAATAAACACAACAGTATGCCAGGCTTGTAACAAAATGATGGCAATCAAATGAAAATAAGATTTTTGAATTATTTGTTCTGGAAAGAAAGAAATCAAAAGCATTACATCACTTAGTGAGTTTGTTATTCACAATTGATTACCAGAATCCTAAAACGGTGGAAGGTAATGCGTTGGTGTATGTTACGGGATCTTTGTTAAAAAATGTTTTTATACAACATGCATGTCAAATATGTATGCCATTTAATAGCTCGAACACATTAGACACAACAGAAACTAAATTTTGTCAATTACAGTAATTTACAAATATTAATTTTGGTTAAGTTTTGCCCTTCAGGAATATAACAGGATTTATTGTTACCCTTGAAAATATATTTTTAATAAAACTTAAAGAGATTTGTTCTAACGAAGATGTTGGCAATACTTTAAAACAGTACTTTTTAAACGTACCATTTATTTATCCGTGCCAAAATTTTCCTCTTAATTATTTAATTTCATTATATAGAAGAGTGCAAACCTATTTTACTTTAAAATTTGCAAATCGAGAATTAAAAACTAACAATAAACATATATCAAACTTACTATTTTACAACACCTATAATGTCCCGATTATATTTGTTAAATTTTACTTATTTAAATACTCAAGCAAGTACGTTATTTAGTTATTAATTTATAATTTTTGTTTTTATATTTTTCTGTTTTTGTTGTTTTGTGTTAATTTTGTATTGTTCTGTCCTTATAAAGGTCTAATAATATTATATGTAGATAGATGGTAGCTAAATTGTTTTGAAATTCAGTGATTACTATCTAGATTTCATAAAAAGATGTTTTATTTCCACATGTTGTAAAATTTCATATAATAAAATAAGTATTAATATTTTAGGTTTAAATTCAATATAAAGACCACACGGAAAAAACGATGAATGTTCAAAAGTGCTTTTTACCATTTGATATTGAATTGTTTTGCATAGTTTGCGATGTTTTTAAAGGATTTTTTAGACATAATCCTTATTAATATTTCTGTTTGTTTCAGTACTAAAATACGCACCAACTCACGAAGTATTGTAGTCTGCAAAAATATAATTTTATAAAAAATGGACTCCCGTTGTTCCCGTGTGGTCTTCCTATGTTATAAGAATGTAGAAAAAGAAAACTATGCATGGCTTAAAAAGATGTTAGGTATATTTAATTTTACCATTCTAAAAGTATGCTTTACGAGCTAATTTTCTTAATAGTACATTAATTAAATAACTATTCGTTGACTTAACATCTCTACTAAATATTTTTTATTTATAAAATAATTAAATACTTATCCCAATATTTTTTAAAACGCCTGCTATATAAATATTCAAAAGGTGAAAACCATTACTTCTTTATATATCAAAGATGCCGACAGATTTGAAATAACTTATATATTGTATATTTATTAAACTATGCTCCAGTCTACTTGATATTCCCATACAATCAACAAATTGTTAGGAAATTTCTAATGCCAAAATTAAAATTGTTAATATATTAATGTTAGCAATGAAAAAAAAAACTATATATACCTCGGGTGAGAAAGCTATTATTTACCTCGCACATAATATCTCTTGCTTAGTAAATAATAGCTCCCTTCTCAGCCTAGGTATATAATATAATATTTATTAACAAGCACTGACAAAACGATGTTTTGTTTGTTTTTTATAAGTACTTTCATAGCTTCTGTTTTGAAGAATTGTCCAGTATAGTTCCTCCACTTACGGTTCCCAACAGAGAAACTCGTGGTTCCGAGCGTATGCATCCCTATACAGTCCAACTGGGCAGGCCCCGAACTTCTCACTTTGTTTGTTCTTTTATCCCTAGAGTTTCTAGATTGTGGAACCTGCTGCCCGCGGAGGTCTTTTCCCCCAAATCTTCAAGTATTTAAGTCCCGTGTCAACAAACTCCCTCTTACCTTGCTTAAGACACCCACGGTACGTTAGTATTTGGGCTTTTAGCCTTTGTGGTTTGTCCAAAGAAAAAAAAAATTTTGTATTTTAAGTATTAGTAAGATAACATTTAAAGTTATTTGACATTTACAATAGCTTTTGTTTGGGTACATACCAAGTAGGTTCCGCTATGAGATCACTTCCGGTTTGGTTTTGGTTCCAGAGTATGGAATGTATGGGTGTATACTGCCCTTGAGTTTGCAGATTGTTTGATGAAAAATATAGAAAAAAACATCTCAAAAATTTAAACATACTATATCGATAATTAAGAAGAAGACCTTCACAATTTAAGTGCATAAACCAATTTATATTAGCATCGAATTTTAAATTAGGCATTTTTTAGGTTCAATATCGTCACACAGGCACAGTAGGTAAAATAAATCATTTTTGCTAGATAGAATAACTCAGATATAGATATTTTATTTTATAGGTATCTCTAAATGTTACTTACGTGTATATATTATACACTTTTAAGTTGTGACATTATTCTTCTTAATCAGCCTATCTACGTTTTGGTGACTGTTTTGACGCCAAATTATTAATGATAAAATAAATAGTAATGTCCGTTAAAGTTAAGCCCGGAATACAATTACTTTGAATATAATTATGTAAAACCTTCAGAATTATGTTTTACATACCATAATACAACGCCCTCGGTATCTACCATCAATTTTAAGCGTTCAACCAATTATATCTGCGGTAATAATTGGTGACAACTTTGACGTATAATACATTGTTTAAAAGTCAACCTAACCAAATACCGTTTAGAATTGGTACTTCGCCTAAAATTGATGTATCAGGCCCCGCGCTGCGAGCCGTTCTCGCTGTGACGTCATCTTACACGTCCATTGCTTGCCGACTTTCGCGGACTCTATTAACAGCTACATCACGCAAACATTTTGGTTTATTTATGTTTACTTCCTTTTATTTATATTAAGTAGGTTGTTTTTTATATACAAAATAAGTAAATTGTACAAAAATGTGTTTGTATAGTGGGTAGGTTGTATATTATTTAAGTTTTGGTTTTGTTTTTAAAAATGCCAAATCGTTGTTGTGCGCCGGGATGCAAATCCAACTATAGGGGAGAAGTATACACTGTGTTAAGGAATGTTGTAAAAAAATTAAGTGCAGATTTTACTGTTGAAAATATGAAAAAAAGTTTATTTAAACATGGTTACAAAAATGTTTCCTTCAGAAGATACGGGGTGTTAATCTGGTAAAAACAAATCGTTTTTATTTTTATATCTTAAATATCCTTTACCCAATTTTGTTTTAATTTGGCAATATTATTTATGTCATTTAGAAGGTAATTTATCGGTAGGTTAAGAACATTTAATAGGTCCAGTAGCGCCTTCAGCAGCAAAAGTAGGAATTTTTCTAACAAAAAAACCGAACGGTACCACACAGTCAGTGGACTGTGTAAATGTGTATAAAATCTTTGCACATTCTTTAGATTAAGCACATAAAAATACAGCTTTTATAATACCTAATTTTTTGGTATCTTGTTTGGTTAAGAAGAAAAAAATTCCCTTATTACATATTTTTAGATTATAAAAAGCATTTGGAGAACTTTCTCTTTTAAAAAGTTAGGTTTATAATTTTTATTTGCAATTATGTCACAAGAAAAATAAATACTTACCTAAATAGAATTTTTATTTATCTAACAAGTTTTACCAAAAGTAGGTGTTTTCGAATTTAATTGGTTTTTAAAAAATTAACACCCTATATCTTGAAAATGAAAAATTTGCGAACCCATATTTATGTGAACTTTTTTCAATTTGATTTAGAATCTGCCCTTAAATTCTTTTAACAACATTCTGTTACACCCTGTTTACTAAAGAATTTTATTTTACACATGATAAAGAATGTCTCTGTAATGTAAAAACAAAATCGTTCGTGATTGATCCCGGTGGTAAACTAACAACAGATACCTGATGTTCCTTACACATACCAACAAATCTTTTTTATTTTTTTTTAATCATTGGACAAACCACAAAGGCTGAAAGCCTAAATACTAGCGTACCGTGGGTGCCTTGATCGCGGTAAGAGGGAGTTTGTTAACATGGAACTTAAATACTTGAAGATTGGGAGGGTTTAAAAAGACCTTCACGAGTAGCACGTTTCACATTCTAACTACAAACTTTAGGAAGAAAAGAACGAACTTTGTGGGAAGTTCGGGGCCTATTAAGTTGGCTCGTATTTAAATGCATACGTGCGGCACCACGAGTTTATCTATTGGGACTGCAAGTGAAGGAATTATGCTATACAATTCCTCAGAGCAGAAGCCATGGCCACCTATAGAAAAGCAATAACTATGGGCGAGAGAAGGAAGCTTTTCTGTAAGTTAACCATCATTAAAAGGCGAACAGCTCTTTTTAAAATGGAATCAAGAATGCTGAATTAGAGGGGGAAATGAAAAAGCTGGAAAGAGAAATCCAAGCTTTTTAAAGCTGCCGTGGCTATAGATGGAATGTGTTTATTGTATTAGGTTAATTGTTACGGACATTTGCGACAACAACCACAAAATTTATTAAAAATTTGCGTTTCATACCTTGTCAGTTTCTATTAAACAATTATTTTAAAAAGCTAAACAACAATCTCCGGTTAGTTTTTTTCTAAAATAGTATTTTGAGTTACTATTACATGAATAAAAATTATGTTTTATTTATAAAGGAATATTTATTTATTTCTGGACACGTTTTTATTTATTATTTTTTTTAATATATGCATATTTCTATTATTGAAGAACATAAATAGCCTTTTTGTTTATTATATTTTTTAATATAACTCTAAATACAGTTCTAACACAAGAAAATCCCAAGAGCATATACGTATACTAATACTTTGCTAATACATCCTAAGTTAGGACGTCTACCGAAGCCGTGCGAAGCGAGCGCGGTGGTCTGTTAGATTCCGAGGGCCTCGGTTAATACAGTAGTTACTTTATACCTGGGTAAATCCCACTAAAATCCTCGAAATAAACGGTCAAGATTAAACAATTGAGCAGACTTGAAAAATAAATCATATCCTTAAATTCTAAAAGATTGGATTAAGGTGTTAGAAGTAAAGCCAATTACACTTACACGAAATGAACTGGTCAACTGGTTAGTCCTACATTGAATTCGAATCAAGGTACTGCGTTTGCGTTTAATTTTACTCCGGTTTTTGGGTAAGTGCGAGAAATTAGTTGATAAAATGGCTTGTTTAAAAATAAATATTTTGTTTTCAAACATTTATTACATTAAAATTAAAAATAAACTTTTAGGTTAAAAAACACAAAATTTGCCATATTTTGCGTTACTTATATTGTGACGTATTAAATTTTGAATTATATATAAGCCACTATTACGTCACTGGGCAAATGTACCATATGGAACTATCTTCTGGAACCATTAGACCGGTGGACCATCAACACTAACTTTGCATTTTTTAGGACCAACTTAACTTATTGAACTAACTTAATTTGGTACGGGCATACTCCCACTCGGAGTAGCCCATACGGGGGCGTTACTAACTTTAACTTTTTTCTTGACTTTACTAACTACTTCTTATCTGATAAACAATCCCTTTTAATTTCTTTCCCTCTTCTTTGAATATCAAATTTGCCAGTGTTTGTTTTGCATTTCTACGCTACCCAGTTTGTTTAATGTTTTTATTTTATTATTATAAAAGTAACCTAGAAAATTGTTTAATTTATACTTTTAAGACCTTGACACCTCACGTATATTTTTATGAAGCAAATTTCCCAATGTTACGTAAACTAATTTAAATGTATACTTATTTTTAAATTCTCAAAAATTTATATTTTTTAAAATTTCCAAAATGTATACTTTTTTTAAATTAGGTGTTCACAATATGTTTTTTTAGAAATACCGAATAATGTTTGTCATGCGCCTGCACGAAAAAAGCATCTTGGAAGTAAAGAGGTGCCAAATTTTGTATCTGGATAGAGCCACCGAAATAAACGAAATAGGTGACACCAAATATGTCTTACATTTTTAGGACGACGACTATACATCATTAAGGCGCGCTGTGGCTGCTTCGGTTGTATCGGCAAGCGTCGATCTCCGGAGTTAAGCAGTGGAATGCGCGCCCATAATTTGATGGGTGTCCGGCGACAGCGGTGTTTTGGGCAACGGCACACGGTGTTTCTGCTCGGGGATGCGGATCGAGCAACAACCATCCAAGTTATGGAATGAATGGTGTGTGAATGAGAAGGAGTAGGGGTCAAGGTACAATAAGCCTTCAGGCTGCAGTGCACCACCTAGGGGGCGGTCGTCGGACCTGGGTGGGATGACCCCGAAAGGGTGTAAAAAAATACATCATTAATACCCAAGCAGCAAGCTGACGTCTCTTTTACTCATTTTTGGTCACATTTGGTCAGCAAACACGTCATAGGATGACGACAAAATGACGTTAAATTGACCTCCCTAAGTCACAGACCAAAAGACGTACCGTTAATGACGTCATAATGACGTCTTTAAGATAACAAAAAATTTACGAATATACTTTTTTTTTAAAAGCTAAAATGATACGATATTTTATTTGAAAATTGAAATAGAGAAAAACTCCTTACTGCTTGCAATTTTCTTGCACTGCAAAGGTCGCATCTCTTCGGGACACTGTTGTCTAACCTGGAGATGCAGATTTTACACTAGCCGAAGATATTTCTTTCAAAGCTAATGGAGATCACCAACCGCAGACCGGTCTGGGACTATTTTGGTCTCATCGGTACGGTGTAGGCGATAAAAAGCGAAGATGTTGAATAAACGTAGTAGTTTATTTTCCATTACGCCATCTATCGGTAGAATTTTTTCCTATTTCAATTTTGTAAAATTATTAGTTTTATTTTTCTGTCGTATTGATATTTCTGATTGGATTTTGACACGAATCATTAATGTCACAAAATTATCCTGGCGGGTTTTCTAAACGTGACGTCATTCGATTTTAATGAGCTAATATGACGAAAAATGACGTTGGAAAGACGTCACTTCAACGACGTCAAAAACACGTCATTAAAATGACGTCATAATTTTGGTCTGATGACGTCCTATGACCAAAAATGACTTAAAAACGACGTCATAATGACGTCAGCTTGCTGCTTGGGTAAAAGAACTTTTAAAATAGGGATGTATTAATTAAAAATTAAATAAGTTATTTTTAAACAAGGGATGGTTTACAACTTTAACAAAAGCTTTTGAGCACTTTTTTTCTATCCGCCTGATTAGTAGGTTCGACGAACGGCTAGGCAATTATACCTAATACAGGTTAAACACTTGTCCAACCTCGTTTACTCTTGGCGCCGCCAATGAAATAACAGCCAAATAACATGAAAATTACCCAGATATCCAGACTTTCAAAAGCAACAAAAAACCATCTTTAGGATTGCCAAAACTTTTTTGGTCTACTGAATGTTTGTAAATAATAATAATAATTTTACCGAAGATAAAGAAATAGCCCAACGTAGAAAACCTATATCGAACCGAAGGGGCCATAAACCCTAGAGGCTGGTTGCCACCCCCCTACGAGGTGAAAATTTTTGTATTACATTTTAAGAACAGAAATTGATTGGTAAAGCAATTCTAAGCAAAACATGTTTCCTATGTTTTCTTCTGTAAAACTAATACTTTCAAGATATTCACGATTGAAAGTAATAATTTTGCGACAAAAAAAATGGGGTTTTCAGCGAATAACTCAAAACTTAGACATTTTAATAAAAAACTGTAAAAGGGAAAATTGTTAGTTTTAAAAATATAAACAAAACTCTTTAATTTTAATTTTTATACGACCAATACGAACAAAAGATACTGCCTGTTAATGGTTAGCTTTTTTCCTTAAATGTAAAATTTGATAGATTTAAAGTAAAATAACAGAAAAATATTGCATATTTTAAGGAAAACTTATAAAACATTTTTAAAATACCTTATAGGGCTTTCCTTTTTTTTAAGTTTCAAGCACTAAAATTGAGTGAGTAATGGTAAAAATCAATTAACACAAGCTCCTAACTACCCCCTAAATAAAATTGACTTTTACCCTTTAGCAGTTCTCTTTCCACAGGTATAAATAATACATCCAAAAAGTGTGACAAATTCTAAACGCCTAATTTCAGTAAAATTTAATATTAAAGAGAAAAACTATTATTTACAATTTCATATTTTGTACCATTTTTTTATAAATAACTCCGAAAATATCTACTAGAGATAAGATGAAATGACCGAGCACCACCCTTTTCGAGCCCTTTAAACTCAGTCCATTTAAATCTAGATAATGTTAAGGAATTTTACTTACAGAGCCTTGTAGCTTCTAAAAAACCCTACAAAAACTTTTATAAGCAAAAATAAAGAAGATGGGTTAAAAAAACAATTAAATATTTTTCAAAAAATTCGAATAGGCCACTTCAGAGCATAAAAATCTACATATTATTTGTGAAATTAGGCATTTTAAATTGGTAAGACTTCTTGGACGTATTACTTATACATGTATTAGAAGAATTGTAAAATAATAAACGTTAGCTTTAATTAAGAAGTAGTTAGGGGGTAGTTTTATTGATTTTTCCGTAGCAAAACTTAGTTACTGACCTTTTTTTATCATAACGCACTCAATTTTTACGCTTAAAACCTTTTATTTTTGTTAAAAAGAAGTCCAAATACGTTCTTTAAAAAAGGTTTAATAATTTTTCTCTCAAAAAATGCAACATTTTGCCGTTATTTGACTTTAAATCTACTAAATTTTGTATTTGACAAAAAAGCTAAAAATTAACACTCTCGCATCTTAGTTTGTATTGGGTCGTAGAAAAATTATAATAAAATATTTTTGTTTGTGTTTTTGAAACCTACAATTTTGCTTGGCACCGTTTTTTTAATTAAATGCATACTTTTAGAGTTATTCGCGACAAACCCATTAAACCGTCGATTTTTTGTCAAAAAGTTGTTTCTTTTAATGGCAAATAACTTGAAAAGATTAGTGTTATGATAAAAAAATATAAAGCATTTTTTGCTAAGAATCACTTCAGGTCAATATAAGTTTTGATCCTTGGGCTATTCCCTATCTTCTGTTAAAATTTCAAGTCAATCCATGTAGGACCAAAGAATTGCCAGGTTTAACCTTTTTTAAAGCTTCATTTCCTGTACTATATTTATTTATTTTTTAATTAGATAGGAGTCGACGACGCCGAAAAATAGTTTTTATTAATTTACGCAAAAACCGTGCAACAAATAAAAAAGTAAGGAAAAAAGTGTTTTAATATACCAGGTCAATCAAGTAGTCAGTAACAATCATTAATAATTTTAAGAATAAGATCTACTGCATTATACATACTGGTTAGGCAAACAAGTATTGAGAAATATGCCAATTAAGCAACAAAAAAGGGTGTTTGTGACTAATCCAATCAGAAATGTTTACATGCTGGTGTTCACGTTAAACTGTTTATTTCCTTACATTGCCTATGTGTTAAGTTATTTAGCTGAACCGGTATAGGTACATCAAACAGAATCATCTATCCGAAGTTAATCCAGCTCACATTAATCACAGTTATTGCAGCCCAAGTTTTAATTAAATATTATGTCTTTTCATAGCTGGCAAATGCAGATTTATGGTAAAGGATGTTATATTACATCAATTTCAGGATTAACTTGTTACAGTTTAGCTATTGTTGACTGAAATAGTAGCGCTTTCCTAATCCATTGCTGGTTTAAGATAGAGTGCTTACGTAGTACGGTATTAGTTTCGTAACTGCATAATTAGGTAAAGTGTTTTTTTTACAAAACCAACATGAGGATAATTTAACTCTTAAAGTAAATGTACCTTTAAATATTTTCCCTAATCGTGACTTAAGTGTAAGTTTCACATATTATTGCAGTTGTAATAAAGTAAAATTATTAAACACTTTTTGTAATATCAGTTCTGATTAGCTCAAAGTAAAGTCATATAAAGGTTTATGCCTTTAATATAAAATATTATAAGGTCTATCTTCACGACTGACAATGTTGTAACAACAATCATCTTTTATGCAAAACTCGCAAATTGTTAATTGAAAATAACCAAAACACAATATTAAAGAAATAATAGAAAATTATTTTTTTACAAAAAGGTTGTTTAAATTGTTGTCATATTAGTCGTTATCATGTAATCGGGCTTTAAACATTAAATTATTTTTTCAATTTTGTACTTTAAGTTTCGATTTTTGTTTTATTTAAAATGTGACGTTTTTTTTCTCGTAAGACCATCATCAAGTTTATTTTTTTTAAATACAAGGTCCTGATAGTGTAATATCAAAATTTAAATGCCAATTTTAATACAAATTTAAAGATAATTGATGATTTGACACATTGACATTTAAACTTAATACGGACCTGTACTTTTGGAAATCAAAAATAATAGACTCTACATTTTAAATTAATAAATTGCGTTACTAAACCAAGCGTTATTTAACAAAAAAGCCAACTCACTTACCATTCAAAATACGGTCCTTGTATTTTGATATACAAATTTCAAAGTTAATTTAATTTCAAATTTACATTTTGGTTTAACCGTAATAAAGACCTGTATTTTTCAGAATATGGTAAAAATATTAAGCTTTACCTTTTTAAACCAACTTGTTTGTTTAGTAAAAAATCATAATTACTTTAAAATGCACAAATCATGTATGATTAAATACTTTACCTGTATAATAACAATTTTTATACGGAACTTGTTTTTTAATGGTGATGAAAATGTAACTACACACAAACCACCTATAATTGTTATAATAATAATTACCTGTTATTTATTTAAAATATCAAAAAAGCATTAAACACAATTAATTAGGAGATAACTTGTTTTACTTAACGATAAAGGTAATATACCTAATAAACCCTAAACTGCGCAAATACAAAACACCCTGATAGCTTTTGCACGATTATGCGCAAGTTTAGGATCATACCGTCATTGTTTAGTTAGTTAACACACATTATTTACTACCAATTTAATTATTTGTTTTAAACTGATTATTTAATATTTCAAACAAATATTAGTTACAAATTACCAAAGATGATTTGCTTGCAGTTAGATTTACTTGACTAGCAAAAAGCTGAAACAAACTGCGCATAAAACTTTTATTGTATCAGTAAATCATTTGTCTATTTATTTATGAATTTATGTACTGTTAAGTTTTTCGTTTTTTACAAAACTGATGTATTAGTTTAATGTTGGCTTTACTCTTTACCACATTATGAGAAATACATACGGTAAAACCATAATATGCAATTCGAAATAAAATTTGCTTTAACATTTCGATAATAAAATATCAGGACCGTATTTAAACGACGTAAATTAGGGGTTTCTTGTTAAGTTCTGCCTGATTTATTAATAATAATTTATGTAACAAGTGCATAAAGTGATACTTTTTTACGAATGGGAAGTTTGACAGCACGAGCAGTTGGGCGAGTGCGGCAATTCCATGAGTAAAAAAAGACACTTTATCCATGTGCATATACATGCTGTATTTTTCCACGACCATATAAAAATTTCCCAAAATACCATTTAATACATGTTCAGTTTATCTAATCCTATTAATTTTAATTTTTGCGGCACAGCCAGCATATTGCTACAAAAAATCATAGACCATTTTTCTTTTCATAAAAACTCAATAACATTTATTATTTAATTTTAGAAAATTGTATGTACTTACTTTTTATGGAAATAATCCTAAAAGTGTATAAATTCTTTTTAATTTCTTAGTCATCCACATTCATTATTACTATTAATTTTGAATAATTTCTATTAAATGTATTTGCAAATTGTCAAATTTAAAAACTAGTGACACATAAACTAAAAGAAATAATGACGAAATCAAAGGTAACTTGGCCGTTTGGTTCAGTTGATGTCGCGTTTACTGTTACCTTGCATAAATTGATATTTAAGTTTATTGTAGTAGGTATTTAAACAAAACACTCATTCAAAGTATTAAAAAAAGTTACTTTTTTAACACTTTATGTAGTGTACTAGAATGAAGTACTTTAAGTTCATGTTAACGATTTAAAAAAGCATTTTTTTTTAACGGTCGTGAAAAAATTAATTTATTAACTTATTATGTAAAGTTCAATGTTTTTAAGAAAATTTCTATAAATACACGTCCTTATTAAGAATAAACCTTAATGTCTAATTTATTAATATCATTTGTCATAAATTGGCTATTAAAATTTAATGTTAGAATATGAGGACCAAGTTAAACAAAAACAAAAAAAAGTTGTATCAGTAGTATTACAAGAACAAAATGTCGTATTTAAAATAATTTACGACCATTGGATTGAGTGAAAAAAGTAGCAATAAAAAAATGCGATTTATTTTTACATTCAAATTTAAATAGGACCAGGAAAAAATAAAATATATTTTAAAATTTTCTGGATATCTTTAAAAATATTTAGAATATTATTCTTTTACAGCGTATTACTAAGCACATACAATTCTAATTTTGTTCCTCTTTAACCGACTCTCTATCTCTTACCATTTCCAATATGTCCATAGCAGCCCTTCTTATATTGAACACGTTGTATAAAAACAAAAAGACCTTAAATATTGCTTTAAGTTTATTATTAAGGGGTTAAAAATATAAAACATTTTTTAAACGTTAACCTATTTTTTGTCAAAATTATATGGCTTTTAAAAACCTTAAGTTTTTACTTCCCAATATGATAATAGGGATAATGATGGTATCCATAATAGGGATAGTAGTAATAGGTTCCATATGCCGTCTCTGAACCTTCCAAGTCCTTTTCTGCGGGTTTTGGTGCTGACTCAGGTCTAAAACATATTAAAATTAAAATGCTTTGTACCTATGCACATACATCAATAAGAACCTAAAGTTCATCTACTCCTAAAACTAAACACCGTTCTATACAGGGTATAAGAAAATTGAAGGGCAGATTCTATATAGAAAAATAAAAGTAAAAGTTTAGTAGACATGGCTCCAAAAATGCGTTTTTCCCAGATTCAGAGTCTTAAACTCAAAAAAAATCATTTTTTGTTTTAATATCTTCAATATCTTTAATCCAATGCTTATATAATGTAGCAGTGTTATTAGTATATTTAAAACACTTATTCAGTGGGGTTTTGCGCCGTACCCCAACGAATTTTTCTGTTGTGTGAAGTTTTTTTAATTTTGTGTGGACTAAGCAAGTAAAAATACCTACTTTTTAAGATTCTAGATTTTAACCTGGTTTAAAAAAAAAAAAGAAAAAATAAAATTTACATCATTTCACATCTTTGGTCGAAGAGAGAATAATTTTTAAAAGAAACTTTTCTCTCTGTGTCTTTTTTCTCCAGGAAAATGCAATTAAGTGATTCTTTTTGTACAAAAATAAACAGGATAAAAAACATAAAAGTTAAATAGGCTGTATTTTGAATTAATTATTTCAAATAAATTATAAACTTTTTTCAAAAGTCAGAGATGTTTGAAATATTCGTTTGGGTACCGCTTGAGACGCCACTGAAATAAATAAATTTAAGTAAGTTAGAGCTTACCGAGCCCCTGAGTGCAACAAATAATACTCAATTATTTTATCAAAATTGGATAAGGAATACTTGGGATATTATTAAAAAATATATACAGGGTGTCCGGAATAAGTGAGTTCATAAAGTGAGTTAGGGGTTATAGAGTGAGCCAAAATAATGTTAATACTTCATACACAAAAAGTTCTATCACATTCCTTAAGAAGTTACTGACGTTTAAAAATAGAATAAAAAAATCTATTTTATTTGGCCAGTTGCCACAGTAATATTGATATTTAAAATAACTCGTACAAATGCTTATTTTTATCGGTAAATGATTGCGCAGTAAGTTATAATTTTATAGGGTGAGACGAGTTTCTTTCGTTTATTATATGCATTTTTAAAGAGATGAAAAATTTTACATCTCTGCTTTCACCGTTTAATTTCCTCATTATGTTGGTACAAAAAGGTATACCTCTATTTAAATAGATATCTTGAACTGTTCTTTATAAAATCTTATTTTAAAAACCAGACATACCCCTATTTTGTATGTAATAAAAAAATCGTTTTTCAAGAAATTATTAAAATGTGGTAAAAATTATTAAAACAGGTGTTTTAAGCCTTTTAAACTTTATAACACAGATAAAGATTGTTTTCTATAATTTTACCATTTTTAAGTTTTTTTTCAAAATATGGAATTTTTTATTACATACAAAATGGGGTATGTCTGGATTTAAAATGCAATTAATAAAAAACGGTTAATTCGATTTAAATAAAGTATACCTTTTATTAGTTTTTAAGCCCTTTCATTTAATACCCATATTATAAATCCGCCATATTTTTTAGTCTATCACATTGGACTGAGACTGACGCCACTTTATTTTTTGAGTTACTGTCACCAAGCCCTTTTATTTGATACCCTTATTGTAGGAGTGCATTAAAAATAACTAGTAAGTCCACCATATAGGAATTATAGGGACGTTACTTTATTTTTTGAGTTTGTCGTAGAAGGCTCTTTTATTTGCTACCCATATTATTAAAAAAAAAAAAGAAACAATGGCACACGGTCTTACCAAGAGGTCACCCATCTAAGTACTTACCGCGCCTGATGGCGCTTTACCTTAATGATCGGACAGGGCTTGTATGTCAACTGGGTATAGCCGATAGTTAAAAATGTAGCCGATAGTTAAAAAAATGTGTATGTATATATTTTTTTAAATATCCCATAAAAATTATACATCCATGATAGTTATCGTCCTTGGCCGAAATGTAATGGAAAAGATGGTAGTGGGTATGAGGACGGCAAAATAAAAGACGCTTTATTTGTTCTGCGACGTTTCGGTCCTGATTTTGGACCTTTTTCAAGCTGAAAGATGTTTTATTTTAATAGTATGGAATATTGGACAATACAAAACATTGCAGGTACAAAAATAAGATATTTTTTTAAATGTGTTTCCAACACTTAAACTTTTATAAATAAAAGTTACGTCACTAATTAAGATGTTATGAAGTTAAGAAATTAAAAATTGCATTAAAAACGTCAATACAATAAAATATCACATTCAATAAAATGTATTACAAGTACTAAAAGTGTATAATTATTACAATAAAATTAAATAGGTAAGCACCTACCTTCCAAATATTGCATCATTTGCCAAAACATGCTATTATGTTGGACACTACATGATTGTAAAAAGGACATCACACAACATTTCTTTTAAATTATTATATACACATAAAATAATAAATAAATGAATAAATAAATAAAACTATTTTCAACTATTATTTAAAGGACGTTATTACAACACTGAAGACAACCGGACAACAATTTAAACATTGGAATTTTTACTTTGGTTTGATAAAAAATATAGCTAAGATATATGATACTAAGAGTAGTTGGAGTTACTCCAAGTAATCCTGCTTGCTGACTTGAGATTTCATTTTATATCTAATTAGTTTGGTCCCTTGTTCTTTTAAATTGGCTTAATAAATTAAAATAAATATTACTTAAATTTGCAACATCTGTACAAGCATGTACTGGCATTTTATAATATAAAAAAAGTAGGTGACATTTACACAAGACTTAAGGATGGAGACAACATTAATAATAAGTCGGGTGTTGTTTACTCTATCCCTTGTTCGTGTGGGCAAGTATACATAGGCCAAACTAAGCAGCTCCTATCAAAACGAATTAAACAACATAAATACGACTGTCAAGACATAAACAAAAACAAAAGGGAAAAACAGCATTAGCCCAACACCATTTCGTTACATGTCACCATTTTGACTTTAGTAATGTTAAAGTTTTGGATATGGAGCAAAACTATCAAAAAAGAA
The DNA here is from genome assembly GCA_014170235.1 of Listronotus bonariensis. Taxonomy (NCBI): domain Eukaryota; kingdom Metazoa; phylum Arthropoda; class Insecta; order Coleoptera; family Curculionidae; genus Listronotus; species Listronotus bonariensis. The sequence continues at coordinate 18,165 of JACEGR010002313.1, read as the reverse complement.
GTCTGAGTGAGATGATCCATATTCAGATTACAGACAACATCAACTTACGAACAGATGTTGCTATATTTATTTTAATTTATTAAGCCAATTTAAAAGAACAAGGGACCAAACTAATTAGATATAAAATGAAATCTCAAGTCAACAAGCAGGATTACTTGGAGTAACTCCAACTACTCTTAGTATCATATATCTTAGCTATATTTTTATCAAACCAAAGTAAAAATTCCAATGTTTAAATTGTTGTCGGTTGTCTTCAGTGTTGTAATAACGTCCTTTAAATAATAGTTGAAAATAGTTTTATTTATTTATTCATTTATTTATTATTTTATGTGTATATAATAATTTAAAAGAAATGTTGTGTGATGTCCTTTTTACAATCATGTAGTGTCCAACATAATAGCATGTTTTGGCAAATGATGCAATATTTGGAAGGTAGGTGCTTACCTATTTAATTTTATTGTAATAATTATACACTTTTAGTACTTGTAATACATTTTATTGAATGTGATATTTTATTGTATTGACGTTTTTAATGCAATTTTTAATTTCTTAACTTCATAACATCTTAATTAGTGACGTAACTTTTATTTATAAAAGTTTAAGTGTTGGAAACACATTTAAAAATATCTTATTTTTGTACCTGCAATGTTTTGTATTGTCCAATATTCCATACTATAAAAATAAAACATCTTTCAGCTTGAAAAAGGTCCAAAATCAGGACCGAAACGTCGCAGAACAAATAAAGCGTCTTTTATTTTGCCGTCCTCATACCCACTACCATCTTTTCCATAAAAATTATTTTGTTTTTATAAAAAAATAGACAATAAATCAATAACAAAATAGTGTTAAAAGGTCTCGGTAACCAAAGAATATTTTTAACAAAATATGTAAATTGATGCATTTTCTGCTGCACTTCATGGGGTATTCTCGGCACTATCGGTAACACATTGAATGTCTGTGGGCAAAAGTCTATGCAATTTGTTGCACTGATTGTCTGTAATACTGTCTATATACAATGTATGTTTTAGTGGAAATTCTGCACAAAAAATTAATGCAACAAACTCTTATACAATTTTTTTTAAACTCAAAATTAACGGAGATAGAGGATGGTATTTTTTTTTTTACTTTTTTCTATTGTACCGATTTTCGCCAAATTTTGCATACATATCATAATTGATTCTTTGTATTAAATCCTTATAATTTTACGCCAGTAGTTAATGCAAAACGGAGTAAACTGTCATTCAATTTAGAAAAATGACTTAGAACTTTTTTGTTTTAATCCTTTTATAAATTTAAATAGGTATTAAAGTAATAAAGAGCATTAAAATATCTTTTTATGTTGCACTAGCTTAAAATAAACGGTTTCTGAGAAAAACGACTTTAAACATTTACGTACGTTTAATTAGAAATTCAGATTTTAAAAGTTAACAAAGCAAGCCTGAAAAACAAACGTTATTTATGGGTAATTTGTTAAATTTGGCCAAAATCAGTACACTAAAAAAGTTATTAGAAAAAAAAACAAAAAATAAAAAAGTTGTCTTTAACATTCTGTATCTCCGTTCATTTGAGTTTTCAAAAATATACATATAGGAGCTTTTTGCATTAATTTTTTGTGCAAAATCGCCACAGAAATCCTGACGCACAATTTCCGGACACCCTGGATAACCCGTCGTACAAAAAGCTACATTTAAACAAAATATTATTTGGCTTTTTCCCAAAATAAAGAGGCTTAATAAACATTTTAAGAAAATTAAACTTTTTATACAGAGTGGGCCAAACGGAGACGTCTAAAATTTAAGAAATTGTTATGACCGTAATGACTTACGGTGAAAAAAGTAGGTAAATTTTGTTGAGTTATAAAGATGCAAAAATCCATCTTAAAGATCTATGGTAAACACGAAATAGAGTGGTTTATTTTTTATTTTTTTTTAATAAAGCAAGATACGAACAAATATCAAAACACAAAAAATATATATAACTGGCGGCTTTACCTAAGAAAAATATGAAAATGTTTAAAAGGCCAGTAGCGTACATTTTTTTTGTTAATAATATCAGTGAGATTGCCCCTAGCGCCGCTGCTGGAATTTATAATTATCATCTAGTTAGTGCTAAAGTAGCGTCTTATCATACCAAACAACATTGTCAAATTTAAAAAAATCGATTAACGAAACTTTAAGATATTATTAAAAAAAAACAAATATTTTGTAAAATTTGAACACCCTGTATCTTTGTAACTAAAAATTATTTACCTACTTTTTTCTTCACCATTAGTCCTTACTGGTCCTTAATAATTTTCCAAATTTTGGTGGTTTGCCGTTTGGCCCTCCCTGTATACTATGAAGAACTATTAATTCTGCCCTTGCATGATATAATAAAATTTAAGATCACTTAAAAAAAAATAAGGTAATAAAATATTTATTATAAAACAATTATTTTAATTTAGGTTATATAAAAATTAACCTACTATACAGGAAAAGTTGCAAGTTCTAAACAAAGGTTAATATATTATATATATAATATTAATATTTTAGTAACCTTATTTTATTTAAAGTGGGCTTAGTTTTTTTACGTTTATTATACTTTTTCTTTGCTTTACTTAAATTTGATTATTTTTTTTAGCAAATGTGTGTATTTTTCTATTTAGGATACTTACGATCTAACACTTCTTATAACAGGTTGCATAATTACTTCACCTGGAAAAGGCCCTGGTGCAGTATATGATAGAGCTATGCATCCCAAAAAGCTAAAATAAACTGAAAATATAAAAACATATTAATAAGAGGTTATATCGTATATTAGAGGTACAGAAACGGGCACAATACTCATTTATTGCCAAAAAAAATGTCTCATTAGTTTTTGTCCATCTTCAAGTAGTTTTTTGTCTTTTACAGTTACTTAAAAAAGTATTATTTAATATAACATTTAAAATGTTTATTTTTTAAATATCAAAAATTATCAGAAGGTTATTATTAAAAAAATAACCGATTTGCTTTATGAACATATATTTTAGCATAAAATCATTTTTTTTTAATCAGGTGAATGCTATACCGGATCAGCTAAATAACCTAACACATAGGCAATGTGAGAAAACAGACACTCTAACTAAATAGCGGCATGTAAACATGGGTGACTAATAGTGCTTGTTTTGTTATTGCGTTACTGGTCGATATACCAAAACTTATTGTTCATGCAGTATACGTGAGCAAAGAAGCCCTGCCGCTGACGCTTGAAACAAACAAATATTATAAGCGGAGCGTTTCTAATGTATGTAAACTGGTTTCAAACGCTACATAATATTGTAGCAAGTATCGACTAGCAGTACAAAGATCTGATACTCTCCGCTCGCCGCTTTTTGCTAAAAGCTAATTTACAAAAATCGTTTATATAAAATTGTCCAAATCATAATACCATTATCCAATAATAGTTTATCAATTATTTTATTGTTTAAATAAACGTGTGTCACTTTTATTGAACAGAACACCTGAGGGGCCTAGTTTCAAAGTGTACAATCTCCAGTTTTACTACATTTTCTAAGAACCAAAAAAAGTTTAAATTGAATGTTATGCATGCTTTTTTAAATTTAAATATTTTTTTCTGGATACAGTCATGGCCTAAACACATTTTATGACTTTTTAGGAAAAACAAATATTCTTTCACAAAAATATTCATAAAAAACCTATAGAGTTTGTACATTATAAAAATTATTTCTGGAGATTATTCACTTTGAAAATAAAATAATTCTTTATTCTCTCAAAATACATTTTATTTCTACAGGATCAGCTAAATAAAATAACACATAGGCAACGTAAGGGAAAGAGACAGTCTAACGTAAACACCGGCATGTAAACATTTCTAATTAGATGACCTATCGTACATCCTTTGTGTTGCTTTTCTGACCGATATACCTTTAACTGATGCTATAGTATGCAGTATAAATAGTTAACGTACATATTTCAGCAGTGAGATAAAGGTGATTTTGCCAAATTATGAAGTAAAGTAATAAATTACATTAAATTACAAATTTTGTCCATAATAAATTCTCTAAATGACATTTTGCTTAAAAATGATAAATAATGGTAGTTTACCATTGAAAAAAAATCATGTTATTTAAGTTTTTGTCATCCCTGAATACAAAATTAACATTTTCCCTTCGTGAAATATATTCTTATTTACAAGAAAAACAATTTTCAAGAGTTACTTTTTCCCGAAAAATGTTTTTTTATTCATTTGTTCTATTGTAAACCCCATCCGTGGACAGTCTGCACAATTTTTTCAATAAAAATTTTTGTTTACTCAGCTTTACTGGGTGTGTACAGAATTATTTTTGAATTGGAAACTGTACGCATCTAATAGATTAATGGACAAGTTTAGAGATATATATAGTATCTTCTGAAACTAAGACCAATTTTTTATGCCCAAAATGCATTGGAAATTAACTGGTTTTGGAGCAAAATATAGATTTATTTAAATTCAGGGCTGAAAATCATAACCAATGTGACATGTATCTCATTTTTGTAAAAATTGGAGATTGTACATTGTGAAACTAGAGCCCCTCACCTAAAAGTTAAAGATAACTTCATAAATAACACGCACTTCTAAAAAAAATATTTGCCACCAAAAAAAAAATTAAAGGTATTCGCTAAAATAACGCACAGTATCGTATTGGTTAAAAATATTAGGTTTTTTGTAAAGATTTCTAATTTTTAAATTTTATGAAATAACTGCCTCAATAAAAAACTTTTATGTGTACAATTTTAATTATTTTGTGAGTTCAAAACGCTAGTAAAATTTATGATTTAACTTTGAGAGCAACCAGTATAAAAAGTTATGTTTTTAAGGATAATAAATATATACAGAAATCTTAAGAAAACTCAAATAACCTTTTAACCACAGGTACTTTTATCAGATATAATAATACACCTTTTAACTTATTTATTAAAAATTGGTTTTGTTCACCACAGTGTAAAATTTCTACGGCTGTGTGCCCTAATTTCACGTAGTATCATAATTTTAGTGTCTAGTATTCTTTTAGACTATCTTACTTTTCCGAATACGTTTTAATTTGTAAGAGTCCCAGGTACCCAACAAATTGAATTTGATCTTTGTACTCCTATAGCTGTAACGGCCTAACAAACATTCGAAGTATTTCTTAATTACCTACTAGCCCACCCGTGCCCACTTCGTTGGGCGTTAATTATATATTTTCGCTGACTTGATATACATATGCCATTCTTGTTGCCTTAACTTTTTGTTAAATTATAATAAAATAGAGACCATATCTTTTCTAAATATTGTAGCTTTCTGATTGTAAAAAAATATGATTCAGTAATTCCGAAGAATAGCCCTTACAAATAAACAAACAATTCAAGTTACTGACTTTACCTCTTTATAATATTTACGTCTGGTGCCTACCCCAGCATTAATCTCGACTGTTGCCGAATTGATGATTTTTGGCATTCGGAGGTTTTTTGGGGCGCTGATTACGTATCTGTAAGAATGTTTGGTCGACGTTCTGGTTAGTTAACGTTGGTTTTCATTAAAAAACTAACCTAAATTTACACGAAAAACAAATATTTTTCCTTCTTTCTGCATATTACAACAGTCGTGCTGCGCTTCGGGATAAGTCTTTTTAATACTCTACTTATGTTTGCACCATATGAAACACTTTTTTATTATTAATTTTACAAAAACAAAGTTATTCTTTATAAAAAGTTCTGCATGATACAAAACCCAAAATGCATTTATCAGATATTTATTTTTGTAGTGGTATACGAGGTACGTCAAAAACTATGAATGTTGCTCAAGAAGAAGCTACCTATATTTTTCACAATATTAAACATTTTTATGAAGAAAAGATGTTTAGAATCAAAATAACATTCAAATACCCCAACTTGTATATTTTAAAGAAAAACTTTTTGTTTTATTTTTTTATGCGTTAACGGTAAAAATTTAGGTTTGTGCATTAGTGCCTACTTATTTCAAAATGTAATATGTAAAGAAAGCCTAAGAACCATCAAAACAGCAAAAAGTTACAGAAACGCACGTTTTGGCAGAAAAAAACATTAAAAAGGTTTTTTTCTTTTAATAAATCAATTTGCATATTTAAAAGCTATTACCAATTCTAAACGTCTTTTCTTAAAAAAAATCAATATTTTGTAAAATGAGGTACTTTCCTCTTGAGCAAAATTTATGCTTTTGACATACCTCGTGCACCACTGCAAAAAATTAATATTGGGTTATTGCATTTAAAGTTTTAGACTCTGTAAAACTTTTTACAAAAAGACTGTTAAAGAACTACCACGTTTTATGTATATATCCTTTAGTTTGGAAAGTATGGCCATTAAATCAAAGAATAGCCAAAATATAATTTTCATTATGTCTACAGGTCTATAAAATTAAATATATTGATCTTAAATTTCAAAGTTAAAATTTATTTTTAAATCCTGTTTTCGAAGCAGTAACGGTCAATTTAACCTAATTTTTAAACCTAAGGTCTTCTGGTTATTTTTTTAAATTGTAAAATTAAAGTCAATACAAATTTTTAAATTTATTATGTACTAAAAAAATTAATTTACTCGTCTTCCACTTCAATAAAGAATGTTTTTACTTACCACCAGTTTCATTTTTTCTTTGAAAAAAATATTTGCCACGAACAAATAAAACACACTGTAAAGATATAAATTAAAAACTGCCTTTTATACAAAAAAAGGATGCGTATAATCAATGCGTAATTATTCTTAATGTAAAGATATTATTGTTATTAATAAAAAATTATAAATTCTAATTAACTGATCTATATGCCTTTCACTTTACTAAGCAAAGTCAATTGGATTATTTGTAACACAATACATTTATGCAAATAATACAGTTAACATTAACTAAACAAAAAAAAATAGATGACAGAAAAATAGGTTTTAATTTAACAAGCTGACCCATGCCCACATCGTTGGATATTTTTTCGCTGACTTAATATGCATAATACTTTTTTTATCTAAAATTTTTGATAAATCATAATAAATTATGTATTTGTAGCACCCTCAACTCTCTGATTGTGAAAGAATATTCATAATTGATCAGTATATTAGCCTATACAAACAAACAAACAAACAATTAAAGTGACAAACTTAACCTTTTTATATTATTGGTATACAGGGTGATCATTTTTAAGTCGGCACAACTGATAACTTCTTTAATATTGGAGATACGAAGTCCGTTAACTTAGTAAAGTTGTAGTATTTTTTCGCTTATTAATGTGCTGTCAACAAAAAACAAATGACATCGGGTTTTAATTTATTGCAAAAAATATACGTTTTTAAATGGAACACCCTGTATAATATATCATCATCAGAAAGATCTATTAAGGAGTTTAATAAAAAGTCTCTTTTGTGCTTTATCCAATTTTTACTAGTTTTAGAAATATAGCTACTACAGGAATTTGAAATGTAAATAGTAAACTGGCATTTTTAAAATAAAACACCCTGTATATTGCATTACCATTAAAAAGATCATTTACAGGGCTTTAGGAAAATGCCAGTGGTCTTTTTGTTAGGTACAGCCTGGAAAGAATGGGACCGCTTCGGTCCTGGTCCCAGGGTATACGAGGCTGACCCTGTTCAGCCCTATTGACCCCTATAGAACTTGCCGGTCACCTGAAACAAAATAAAGAAAACCCCCAAAAAACCCAAAAATTCTAATTAAAAACGACGTTTCGGTGGCAAGTCTGCCACCGTTGTCAAGATTAAAAATGAACTTAAAAAATAAAAATAAAAAACTAACTAATATTTAAATTAGAAATGATTAAATTTTGTGCTTTTAGAATCTCAAACTGAAAATAGTTTGACATATGTGTCATGAGTGACATAAGTAACTGGTGTATTTATTATTTGTAAGACAAAAAAGGTAATGAGTTAATTGATTTTTAGCTTTCCTGAAGATACTTCAGTATCGAGCAAAGGCAAAATAGACCTGTTACAAATTTATCTTTACCATACATTCCCGGACTATCAAATAAAACTTCAACGGAATAGGAAATAAAGTTTAATATTCGCACAATTTTTAAAACACAAAACACCATTAGATCTCAAAGAACAAAAGCAAAACCATACAACTTAAATGAAAATACAAAAAATATTTATAAAATACCTTGCAAATGTCAATAAGTTTTATATAGGTGAAACTTGTAGATCATTAGCTAAACGCATAAAGAACACAGATCATACATTAAAAACACAGAATTTCATAAATCAAAAAATCTGCCAACACGCATTTGATAACAATCACAGAGAATCAAACTGGGATGCTTCTAGTATTTTAACCCAGCAAAGGAAACTTGTTCTAAAAACGCAAAATCAAAGAAAGATGCATATATATTATTAAATAAAGATAATTGTGTAGCATCAATTTCAGTTAATTTTTAAAGCACTTGGCCAGCCTTTGCTTGATACTGAAGTATCTTTAGGAAAGCTAAAAATCAATTAACCCTCATTACCTTTTCTTGTCTTACAAATAATAAAATACACCAGTTACTCCCACATGTCACTCATGACACATATGTCACAACTATTTTCAGTTTGAGATTCTAAAAGCACAAAATTTAATCATTTCTAATTTAAATATTAGTTAGTTTTTATTTATATTTTTAAGTTCATTTTTAACTTGACAACGGTGAGCAGACAAAAACAATTTGCATTTTTATTTTTTGTGATTGGGTCCACACACCTTCACCGTAAATAAGCTTTAAAATTTTAAGCGAAATCTATGCATAGTTGGATTTTTGGCTTTATGGAGACTTGTGATAAGCATACTAAAAACTTTCTGCAAAATATTAGTAATTAACGCTAAGTTTGATATGTTGTTAGATTTAAAATTTAAATGAAAGTCTATTGTTTGAATCAAATTTTTAATCATTTAAAAAAACGAATTTGATGATGGTGGCTAAAGACAAAACGCTAAACCTTAAATTTGATTAGGCGTCATTTTATAGAGGAAAAATGGCCATAATAGCTGGATCATTTATGTTAAATATTTCCTAAAATAAAATCAAAAAGAAAAAGCTCTTTTGATTTTTATTTCGTTACTTCAAATTGACTGTAACTGTCAAACGCATCGCAATATTGTTAAGCAATACAATGCGCATCTTTGTCCAATTTAACCAGCTCCTATTTATTATAATTTCTAAGAAGGTTAGCTCCGAATTTGTAAAAGCCCGTATAGTACACAAATGTACATACTATGGTTAAAAAGGTATCTTTTAACATAAACAAATGATTCATAAATTAACTTATGATGAAACGCAACAATTTGCATAAAAGATTGATACAAATTACATAATTTAATGAATGAAGCAGCATTTTTTCTACTATTTATTACCCGCATTTCAAGGACGCCTTTAAAAAATGGAATAATAAATTGTTTATAAACCGTCTGTAAAAAAATCTCTTGTAAGATAAATACGGGGAAATATTAAAATTAATATTTAACAGTTGACAGCACATCGTTGCTCTTTAATACCAATAATATTTACTTGCTTTTATTTTTTAACGAGCATATTATAGTTAAATGGATAAAGGCCAAAGGGATCTCACACGTCATCCTTATAAAAAATTGGCAAAATGATTGACATTGGCAGCAAGCCTTTAGTAAGCAGGCTAATAACGAGTCTTCCACGGAGACAAAATCCAGATATGCATCAGATCTTGCTTAAGCAACCCAGATTTAAGTCAGAAAGCTGTCTCCATTTGCTGGGCAAGGTGCGTGACCTTGCTTCCAAACAAAGAATATATGTAAAATTGTTTTCTCTTTGACAGAGTTTGAATCTGCAGCAGAAATCGGGTTCACTATACCGGCATTTCTTTAATGTCTCCTTCCTTACTCTATTTTTTAACGAATCACCTTAAAAAAATATTACTTGGGGATATAGATAGCATGCATAGTGTAAGTCAAAGTGGAAATTAACAAAATAAAAGGGTATTTTAGGATAGGCTGGGCTTCATTTTGGAAAAAACGGTTAAATGGAAAGGGTGGTCTCAGTGGCACATTGTTTTAACGCTTCTGACAAGTTATAACTCTACAATATAAGGTCAATAATCCTTCATCCTCAATAGCAAAGTGGCGGTAGCTTGAGGAATTTACCTAAATATCCCTGATTTGGATGGCCATATTTCCCGAAACCAATAAAGTTAGATGAAACTTTAATGTGGCATTTTCTTAAAGCTACCTTAAGGTATTCTTTAATGGTGGTCCTCATGATAACATACAAGGTGTCTCATTAAAAAAAGTACTTTTTTTAATGAGACACCTTGTATGTTATCATGAGGACCACCATTAAAAGATCCTTAAAGGAGCTTTAAGAAAATGCCACATTAAGATACTATCTAACTTTATTGGTTTCGGGAAATATGGCCATCCAAATCAGGGATATTTAGGTTAACGTAATGTATTTTTTTCATAGGGTAACGTCGTGGAAAATTGAAAGTAAATGGTTCAGAAAATTGAAAAAGACGTTATAAAAAAATACGATATTATTGTTTTGCTGTATAGGTTGTTGACTACCTATAAAGAAATATAGAAAGTAACAAATTAAATAAACAAACACTTTTTTTAATTAAACTGCTTTTAGAAATAATAAAAAAACTTTAAAAAGGTAAAAATAATAAAAAAATCGGATATTGAAATATAATAAGCCTATGCTACTTTAGTGATTAATTTTTAGTAGTTTAGCGCATATGTTATAACCCGACTTTTTTTATTTATTTATTATTTGTTACTTTTAAGTGACTTTTATTTATTATATATAATAAATATTATTTATATGTTATAAGTCGGTTTAATTTTTTTGAAGTTTTTAATTTTTCGCCTTTTAGTTTATTACTAATAAATCGATAAACATACACTAAAAAACACTACCAGTACCGCTTTCAGAGACTACAGTAAAAAGCACAGGGACGTGTAATTTACTTTGTTTGAAACGTTACAGACGGTCGTTATTGGTCTGATCAGTACCTCAGATTATTGAGAATATTGGTGTGACCTGGTAGCTAGGATTTACCAAATTACTAAGTTTTTGGTAAAATCATACTGTTTAACATATTTTTTTTCAAACGATTTATTTTTAAGTGTTTAGTCTTGTTGTTAGTCGATACTTCTTATTCTATTGAGTCCATTTAAGGCCTCACTATAACTTACCAGAACTAACCAACGACTTTATATTGAGGTAGCTGTGGAAAATATGTATTTTTCCATTTTGTGGCGGCGGCGGCCACCTTGGATTTTTTTTAGTTAGCTCTATTTAACCAATAAAGCCCCTTTGTTTAGAACTCATATTGGGGTTGTTGTGGAAAAATTATATAATCAGCCATTTTGCAGCGGCGGCCATCTTAAATATTTTTTTTTATATAATAAACTCTATTCCACCCATCAATCTCTTATTTGAGACCCAATTTAAAGTTGTAGTGAAGTAATATGTAATCGGCCATTTTGTATCGGCGGCCATCTTAGATTTACAATCATAAAGACTATATTATATTGTATTGTCATTACGATTAAGAGTGTGTACCATAGATATCTCACATTTAGATACACAGAGGCTAGTTGCCTTTCGCGCAGTAAACAAACTCAAGGCCCACTGGAAGGTTCTTGGTATACTCCTTGTAAAGTGAATTGAGACAACACAAAAATTGAGGTTTCTATCAATTTACCACGTCACGCATTAAAATAAATAGCCCATATCATAGTTTATTAGTCCCCGTAGCGAGTCCACGTTGATTTGACAAGTTTGTCAGAGAAAATGGTAGGCGGGATTTAAATCCTACTGGTGTACTTCAAATTTAAACGAACGTGATTGGATAGATATTTTAAGACAGATAAGACCTATTTTACTTTCTTCAGAATTCTTGCACCTGCAACTAAAAGACAGTGTCGTCTCATATTCATTTTTAATATTTATGAATTTATGATTTAAGGTCTTAATTTAGATTTTTATAAACGTTTTAAGAATATTATCCCTATATAGAAAAATTTGTGAGAATAATTAAATATTGGCTTTAAAATTCCAAAATAATGCATTAAAAAAAATGGGATAATTTAGTCGAAATAGATTATTTTTCATCTTACTTCTTGCCTTCCATTTATATTGATGTAATATTTTTTTACATAAAATTCATTTGGATTATGAGATTATTTGGTTATTAATTTGGTCTTAAATTAAAGAAAATGCCTTTTATTTTAACATTTAAAAGAAAATGTATTTATGATAATTTATTAATGTACAATTCTGTTTATCTTACTGGTGACTTTTTATATGGATGTAATATTTTTTGTAAAAAATGTTATTACATTTATTACAAAATAAACCAATAAATAATAACCAAATAAATTTATGAAAATAAAATATCATAAATATAAATAGAAAAATAGAAAACCAGAAGTAAGATAAAATATAGTCTTTGGCAACTGAATTATGGCATTTTTTTTTTTTTTCAATTTTTAAATGCATTATTTTAATTTTTGGAGTTAAGACTTTTATTAATACCCGAAAAATTTTTCTACGACCTGTAATTCAAAAGTTATTTAATTTCCGGACGATTTTCTACTGCATCCTAGTTGAATCTTTTTTTATTCATTAATAAAGCAAATAATTTTTTGTAACTGACTAGAACGAACCATAACCCCCAAAGTGATAGTTTTGCATGACCAGTCTATAACGCTTCACTGCAAAACACACGGTATGCCTAATATGTTATCAAATATGTCACAGTCATTTGCCTAACAATAATAATACAAGGACCACGGCAAATGTCATTTTCCAAGGTAAATGATTTTTAAATACAAAATATTTTTATAAAGTCATTTGCCCAGGCAGAAAAGCATTTGCGTAAACAGAAGCCATGTTCTTAAAATTACCATTTGATTGCGGCATATATACATACATCATGCCAGCTTGAAGTAGTAAATTTAGTTTCGGTAAGTTAAACGCTAGCAGGTAGAAATTAGATAAAGAATGCCTGCATGTTAACATCTTTCTGATAGGATGAAGCATTGGTCTCACTTGGTCGTAGCTTTAGACTATCTCTTTCCGCACATTCGCAATAATTGCCCATAAACCCTTCAGTGTCACGACATGTATAATTGATCTACTTTGATGCCTGATATTTTAAAAACTATGCATGGCCGAATTCAAAGAGTAATAATCCAAAACCTGGAAAAGGTTATAACAGCCCAATACATTTGTTTTTTTTTTGAATAAATAAAAAAGTACAAGATATTATGTAAAATCACATGTAAAAACTTCTTCTAAACACTTCAGTAAATAACAATTTTAAAAATTATGAATTAAACAATAATCCTACCAAAAATATTAATGTAAAAATGTGAACCAAGTTTTAAACTAAAATTATGCTTGTCTGTGGGCTTCGCCGCAAAAAAAATGGAGATCTACATAAGTGCAAAGTTCTGTACAAAATCTAAATACATATGAGATCTAAAAGTAGGTTAGATTTAACTTGGCCATTTTTTATTGCATCAGTCATTTTATAGAGCTATTTAACTTTTTAAATATATTTTTTTAATTCTGATAAAAAATAGTCAGGTCCAACCTATTTTAAGACCTTATACATATTTAGATTTTGTACAGAACTTGGCAATCAAGCAGATCTCAGAAGGGTGTTAAACTTTTTAAAAAACCTAAAAATTTCTAAGATACTTTGTCTGGTAAAATTTGTAAGGCTAGACATAAACTTTATTTAATTGAGTATTTGTTGTTGTTACATTATTGCTAATGGAAAGTTATAACACTTAATTTTCAAAAGGAAAAAAATGTCCTTATGTTTTTGTATGGTCCAGAAATATGCAGTTAACCGGATTTTCTGGAAAACTAAGCCTTAGTACCTAAAATATTAAAAAACAAAGAAGCTGTATTTTTGCTATTTCATCTAAAAAAATATAAAAATTGCAATAAAGTCTGTAGCGTACATTTTTTGACAATAAAATTAGCTGAGATGCGTCCCACGCCGCCACTGCCACTAATTAAAATAAATTTAGGGCTAAAACAACTTTCCATTTTAACAAATACCACAGCCAAAATTTATTGAAATCGGATAAGGCATATTTAAGATATTATTAAAAACCCGATTTTCTTTTTAAAGTTTAAAATTCTGTATCTTATCAACCAAGCGGACCTATCTTTATACAAACCTTTTTTTATAAAATTGGCTCAAAAATATGTCCTTAAATTGTCTTACTGCAATTAGGAAACACCTTGTGTATAGCAAATATAATAATACTTATTATTGGAATAGTTTCAATTATCTACTTGTAGCGGTTCAGACGCTACAAATTAAAAAAATTGTATAAGGATCCCCCTAACTCTCCCTATTTTGTAATTTTTTGTATGTTCAGATTTTTTTCTACGCTTACACATAATTATTGAGCTAAATTCCAAATTTTATCTCTCTAGGTAATTAGAAAGTGGGTTAGGTTTTAGATCTATATGTCAGTTATTCATTTAGTTAGTTAGTGAAAAAATGACTTTTGGACTGTCACAGTCACGAAACCATAAAACCCATGGACATGTTTTGGGTATCGTACCTGTAACCCTTACGATTTTTGGCACAATGTTTAAAAATTGCATGTTAAACATTGTGGTAAACTTGTCCGACAAAAAAGTGACGCGCTTGTCCAGTCCGACAACCAAAACATTTGACATTGACAGACTGGCTTAAAGCGCCGCTTTCATATATGGCAGTATGAATATTCGTGGTAGACTCGTCAAAAAAACCCACAAAATGGTTTTAAAATTGTTATTATTATAAAGTAAATTTTATTACTTGTCCAAGGAATAGTACTTAAATTCCCACCATAATGCTTCCCGAATTAAAAAAATATATATATATATAACCAAATAGGGTTCTAAAAATTATGTTTTGTATTTGTGAACTTATTTTTTCATGATTTTGACCAAGCACATACAATCAGCGTCAATCGTAAGCCAGTGTTAATGGAATTCGTTAAAAATACACTGTGGGCCAAATTAAACTTGCACACTTTTTAACTAACGATAACTTTTCCCTGTTGAGCCTCTCTTTTTTATTTTTAGGGCTAATGTTTATATCTGTTTGTTTGAATGTTTCCTCTAGGTTTGTCAATTTTGGTAAAATAGATTTAGTCAGTAGACCGGACTTACAGGACTTTTTCCAAAATGATGCATTTAACTTCGTTGCAAGAGAAATCAAATTTATCTACAATTAGGCTAATGCGTTTAATTTTAATTAATTTAATCTTAAGTTGTGTCAGCATCCAACTAAGAAACTATGGTAACCTCACGTTTTTGATTTTCAAAGCACACTAAAAAAAATTGTTAAAACCGAGAGAAATCCATGCTTTTGGGGCGCATCATTTATTAAAAATAATCATAATTCCTGAATCCCCAAATAATTGACAGTTTCGCTTTTACTAAATTATTTTCCATAGTTTGTCTACAAGAAAAACGTATTACCTTAATTGTAGCTAAATCCGATTTATTTTGCAATTTAAATACAGTATTTTTAAAAAAGTTCCGTAAGTCCAGTCCTGTCTTAATCTGTTTGACCAAAATTGGCAAACCCAAAGAGAGCAAATCTACCCATTAGTCCTTTAAAAATAAAAAGAAAGGCGCAACAAATAAAAAGTTATTGTTACTTAAAAACTGTGCAACTTTAATTTGGCCAACCCTGTATATTTTAACCAATAGATAAAGCTTTGACCATTTAAATACATTGTTGGTTTTAGCAAACACGTACGATGCGGTATGACTAAATAATTTTTAGGAATTTTTTAACCGGAGAAATAGAAAAACACGTTAAGTAAGGTAAAATAAATGTCGAACAGAACTATAACGAGGTTAAAAATATTTCTACATATTAAAATTTTTGTTAAAGAAATGAAAAGTAATAAATATGTTAAAACAGAAAGTAGTATTACAATGGCCTTGGAATATTTGAAAAGAATAAGTTTAAGGATTTTAAGCTCGGCTGAAGAGCCATATTTAAACCGAAGTTGTCAAAAACATATAAAAATTATCGTATTTATGCACGTTTAAAGCACCTTATGACAGCCGTGGGTAATGGATGTGGGTATTTAACGTGGATAGTAGCCGTGGGTAATAAGCGATATTAACTGTTTAACTGTCACTTTATTAATGTATAATTTTTTAGCAGTTGAAAAAAACACTTATAAAAACCCCGCTGTATATTTAATATTAGGATTATAATTGTAAATATCTTTACTTGTTATTAATTTTTATTGTGACAGTAATTAGTAATTACATAGTTTTAAATACATTTTAATAATAGTATTTTGTTAACCCACGACTAAATGGATAATAGGAATCTTGCAAAAGGCATCAAGAAAAAAAAATTAGACAGTTATGTATAAATTAATTTGCGTAGTGCAAACAATTCTAAAAATAAATATGGATTTCGATTTAAAAATCTTGTCATAGCTTAAATTTGCAATATACTGAACACATATTTTTTGTATAGAAAAGAATGATGCTAAAAATACCTATTGGCAAATCCTGGAAGGGTAAAAAAAAACTTTTGATTTCTTTTTAAAATTTAAAAAGCACAAATACAAACCATTTATAAAAATAAAATTGTTAAAAGAGATAAGAAAAAAGAGTGCGGTAATAATCCGTTTATCTCACGAAAAATAAGGGGAATAAGAGCTTCCTATCTCACAGGCATAGATAAATACAAATATTTATTGGAAACAGAAACACTGACCTACAATTTCTCTTGTGGTACCGTTTTTACTAGGGTCAATAAATTGTTTAGAGTAGCAAGTTATCTTCGCTACCTACGCCAATGATTGACCGGCAACATTCATTTAGGGATTTATTACACCCAGGCAAAGGTTCGTGTTGAACCCAAACGTTTAGTGTCTAGTGTCATCTCGAGTTCCGTATAATGTAGACTGGTTCCTTACGTATTTCTTATTGTTAGTAAATTACGGTTTATTTAAAGACTGACTGAATTAACAATTTAATTTATTCGCCTAAAAATGACTTCTTTTGATATGGCATTGAAAGAACTGTCAGTAAAGCTGTTTAAGGCAAACGTAATAAAATTCGGTAATTATATAACAGCAAGTGGAGCTGTTACGCCTATTTATTTTGATTTTCGGGTTATCATAAGTTATCCTGATCTAATGGTAAGTTTTTTTTACCTTAAAATATAATATATATGATAATCACTAATTAATGGTACACAGAAAAACCTTAAATTTCTTGGGTACAAATATTTAAATATAAGAAAATAAAGGGCTTTAAAGTAAAAGAAAACTATCGGTAATTCATTTTAATAATTTTTAATTTATTTTGATTGTAATAAAGCTCGGTATCTGGAAGTTTTTGACATGAAAAATTTTGATCCGATGTCAATTAAACAGTGAACTTTCTTATGTTGTTTAAGAAAATGTATTCTTTTTAAAAATCGCTTCTAGTAACCATTTTTGAGATATTTGCGTGTAAGTTGTTTTCAGAAAACAAAAAATACTATTATTAATGTATTAGCTATAACCACAAATGCCTACTAATTATTTAGTGTAGTCGTATTTTTATAAAGTTCTGTATTGGACTAAATAAAATAATCAAAAAATAAGTTTTTTGTATAAAAATTATACAAAACTGTATTGTTTTACTCAGATGGTATATACGAATTGGTGTAGGTGATGCCCTCTAGTTTAAAGACAAAAATTAGCCTAGAATTAAAATTTTCTTAAATTAAAACCTTCTTGTTATAAGTTTTATTACAATTTTTTAAGTTTATTAAAAACTATTAAAATAAATTACAAATATTATTTGTTTACTTTGACACCCCGTCTCTTTCTTATTATTAACTTTTGAACTTGGATGTTTGATTAAATCTTAATATTTTGACCAATGGTATGTGTGGTTTCACTGTGTACCCTTTATTATTACACATCCTGTATAGATGAATTATCTACAAGACATAAAATATCAATTCTTATTATATGTCCCGCTTACATTCCAAATTTGACGGATTGCCGTTGCATAAAATAATATAAGGTACACGCAAATCATATTCTACCATATGCCCACTATACGTTCCGTAAATTAGATTTTGGTGGACCTTCGATTTCCAGTAAGAGAGGAGATCACGGGATATACAG